>JAQFXU010002093.1:0-23047 GCA_034693705.1 Spatulosminthurus flaviceps
AACCCTATGGTTCAAATGGCGGAAAGTCCTCCCATAACACTAACATTTTTTGAAAAAAAAAGATTTTCCAAAATTTTTGACTTATTCCAGTTTGATTCTAAGCTTCTCATATGTACATCCATTTGAATTTTCAATAGAGGAACTAAAATATCATGCCAAGGGTTAGTTTCCGAAAGCAATAACCACATCCACACAACCAGAAAAAAATTGGGGATCCTTATATAATATCCTTAATGAACAATTAAGCCCCCTGAATGAATGACCACAGCACTTTATTATTGATTATGAATTGCGGAAATTAATATCCGACACGATCCGTCACTTTCCATTATACTCGTGACCAAAAGAAGCATTTTTGTTGATTCGAGATTAGATGTTGATCTCAACATACCGTTTTATCCTAAGCGGAGAGATGATACACGTGATAACTTTACAAATGAAATTAATTATAGATTCATTGTGATGCTGTCAAAAATATTGAATCTGCCATTCTTCTTTATGACTGCTTATTATGGCTATGATTATTTCCCTTGGTATAAAGTCGGCTTGTTGCATAGCCTCATATTATAGACCACGTGTAAGTGCTAAGGATTCCAGATCAACAAGTCTTGCTAAAATTCCTAACCTACCTGCACACAAAATGATTTCAAAATTACTGTTTCAAATCTCCAGTCTCATGATTCTGTTTGCATTGGCATCCGTAAGAGATTCTTAACAGTACTTAATATTTTAAATTAGAGTTACAAAACTTGTTGAACCATATGTGATTCACGTGTAAATGTAATTAAAATCTTGCTATGTAGTTATTAAAGGAAGTGCTTGTCAATACTGACTTCTGTGTTTTAAACAGCCATGTCTGGGGGAAATGCAATGTGACGGCCATGATATGAAACATAATTCAACTCAAGTCCAGGAGATGAAGGATTGTCTAGGCTATCACGGAAAAGCTTCAATTTGGCAACTCAAAACAACAGATTTCCCCGTAAGTTCAATCAAAACAAGTGCACTTAAATTTGAAATTACTAAAAAATTGAAATCAAATCAAATTTTGAAACTTCTCGAATGAATTTAATTCTAAATTTAAAATTCACAGTGCTTTGGAATGTGTATGCTGAAATCCCGCTCTTTTGTAAGTACACGAATTTTTAAAATAAGACTCTCCCTTTTAATCAACAGGATCTAAGAATTTGATACGATTCGTAAGTGTAATTTGTAAATCTCAAAAAAAATTATTAATTTATTAATGAATCTCCACTAATAGATTGGTGATGACGGGAAGAGCATTGTGATGGATAAAGTCATGCAATACATTGACATGGTTGCTCCAGAGCATACCAAGAAAGGCCTCAAGGAGATGTTATCTAAATGCGTAAAATTACATGGTATGATTAATGGCACGATTCGTGCCTGATTTGTTCATTTGTTGTGTTTAGAATGCAGGAATTATTTTTTAAGTTTGTACATAAATATACTCAAATATGGATTTACAAAAATTTGACTCAGGTAACAAGATAAGGGCTGACGAGGATTCCAAAGTCTGCATGTCTTTCATGGAAATCGGCCAGTGCTTCCGGGATGCGTTTGTAGATGTCAGTTGATGTTCATATGTGTTTAAACTGTTAAATTACAATATTGTTATTCATACATTTTAATTTTTTTAAATTTTAATAGCCAAAATCTTTTTTTCTCCGTATAGAACTGCGTTACAGACTGATCACATGCAAAAACATAGAAACTTTGGTCACTTGCTGGATTCTCACTTGAGAACGCTATCCCTGATTGAATAATGAGTGAAAACTTTAGATAATAATATCAATTATTGTTCCGACTATGAAAAACTGTACCATTATTTACCAAAATGCCTACCGAGGTTGCGGGAATACTCTGCTTATGTGAGAGATTGAATATATCACTTGTTGTAGGATAGCAGCAATAAATGTATAAACTTAATTAGAATTATTGCGTATATTGAAATCACTTAATACAATCAACGCAAATAGATACAATTTATGAATGAAAATCGACACATTTAATGTTTCATATCCGCATTATAAACTTAGGATGGAAATTCTAATGAGTGCTAAACTAATTAAAGAATAATTAAATCATTTACCGACAAAGGCATCTTCAATTACTGCAGTTCTATGGAAACTGTGATTTTGCTCACTCTATTTAATTATATAGCTTGCCATTGTCACTTCCATCTAATGATAATTATTGTGGTTCTTCCCAAACTAACCTAACCAAGTTTTCCAGCATCAGCACGATATTTTTTCATCCAGAATGGCTAGCAATGGCTTTAAAATAAATTATGAGCCGGAAGAAAGACTGAGGCTGCACGCGTGATTCATCAATAATTATTGTTGAAAGACACATGATTTTTATAATCAAATATGCACATCGTAACGCGTATACGATGCTCATTCGAATCCATTACAATATCTCATTTACGAGTTGTTTTAATATACGTCTCATTTATCAGGGAAAATAAATGAAGGAAGGGAAGCGTAAATTCATTATGGGCAAATTAGAGAGAGAAGTTGCATTTTTATATTTCACTAGCTTTTAATGTTATATTGACCATACAATTTAATTCAGTAGCCCTCTTGATTTTAGATTCAGACGTCTATATACCCAATACATTGGCAGGTGATTGAGTGATATTGGAAAGGATAAGAGAGAAAATAATGTTGGTCCGCTTTATAGTGTGGGTGGCCATCTCCAGCACATTTGCGGGTGTAAGATAATTATAAGGGTCGATCATATGTTTAAATCTAATTAGATAACAGTAATTAGGGCAGTTAAGCTTTTTGTATCAAGGCTATGAAGGAATATTATTAATTGATTTTACTTCCTATGGGCTATCTTCATTATTATAGATATTTTCGACTGCGGAAATCCTCCGTTGTGATGACCATTACTTGAACTATACTTCCATTCAAATTGATAAAACTAAGGAATGTCTGGGTGTGGACAAATCTGTTTCGGTTTGGATGATAAGTGATGCAGAATACCCGGTGAGTAGAAGATTGTCTCAGTATGGAAATAATATTACAATAATTTTTGTAACAAGTGTCCGGCAATTTTGTGAATAAAGGGTAATTAAATAATTATTTTAATTCCAGTGCTTTGGAGAGTGCTTGCTCAAGTCTCATGATTTCGTAAGTGAAAGCATTAATGTTCAGAATTGGAGTAAATGACAAACTTTGTAGTAATTTTCTTGTAAATAATTTCTATAATACAATTTTTATGGCACTGATTTTTTTTTTAAATTCCTTATAGATAGCTCCTGATGGTAGCAAAGTCTTGCTGGACAAGGTCCTTGAATACATCAACGCTGTTGCACAGGAGAAGAGCAAGAAAATGCTCATTGATATGCTCACGAAATGCGTCCATGAACATGGTAAGTTTTTTTCACTTTTTTCATCAAAATTCTTATTCACAAAATTTTGATAATAATGAAATAGGCTAGCAAAATGTACATACTCCTTACTTGCATATTATGCATGTACGGCTATATGATTTAATATCAATTTTGAAATGATGTATGTGTAGGGAACAAAGCCGATAATAAAGATGAGACAATTTGTTCATCGTTCATGACGGTTGGTCAATGCTTCCGGTATGCGTTCATCGAGGTAAGCTATTTTTCCTGACAATTTTAAGGTCTATACATCTGCAGTAGTCTTGCCTGATTGTTTTTTTATACGATGTATCCATGACCACATTGACATTGGAAATGATTTGTTAAATTGATTTTTCTCATTTTTTGTCATCCATCCAGATATGTGTACCAAATGACGAAGAGGGAGCTCCTGTGAAAAAGACGAGACGATAAAAAAGAGTCATTTTTAGTGAAAAATTCGGTGTCAATAAATTATGATGTTTAAAAGTATTTATCCAAGTAACTAACCGTATTTAACACTATAATATCGATACGCTATACATGTTGTGGCGTAAACAAAAATGAGGTGATAAATAAATACGAATAAATATATGTAAATATGTGGTGATATTCAATTCAGCTTTGATGAGTTTGTTTACTCTTAAAAGAACAGAAGTGTTGTCACGTCGAATATCATATGGGAATAACTCGTTAAAAATGACAAATTATTATTGATGTATGATAGGTGATTGATGATAGGAAGGTGGGCTAATTTTGAGAATTTCTTGTAGCTGTGTAGTTGAGTATGCCAGATTCATGATAATCTCTACTCTTACTCTCATTTGTTAGGGTGCATAACTCATCAATCAACTTTGGGGGCCTGGGTTAACAAGCTTGATAACTACAAGTTAATGTTCAAGCACTTATTATTTAGAATTAGTAAGTGATTATACAGAATGTAAAGGCCTATACATATGTAAATTCAATAATGAATTTGCGGGTTGTATATAGATAGCTCCCATTAAAATTACTTTATCTTCAGCAGTATTTGGTTTTTTCCCGAAAAGCCAGCAAGTGTGTTCCTTTAGAGTACTGCAAGGCATCATCAAGATGAAGTTGGTAGGAATATTCCTTATTTTAGGGGCTTTGGTGAGCATATCAAAAAGTGATATTCCATCAAATTTGGAAGAAGCTGTGAGAACGCTCATTACAGAGAGATTTCTTCCGCGAAATACCAGTCCAGGAGTGGGAATTTCCATCGTTTCTACAGACGGTAGTTTAGATTTTAGCCGGGGCTATGGACTCAAAGATATTGCGAATAATGTCTCCATGGACGACACCTCCATGTTTGTCATTGCATCTATTTCCAAGGTTTGTACCCTAAATTCATACATCATAGCAACAGCAACGTTTTATTTAACTTTAACGAGCATATTGCTTATTCAAAAGAGTTGCACTGGATTTACGCTACGACTTCCATGAGATGAGGCGTTAATATTTTTTATCTTTCCAGAGCGTCTGCGCCACTTTAGTAAGCCGAACTTTAGCTGCAAAATTCCCCGAATACGGGGTAGGTGTGCTGGACATTCCCATTGCATTATTGGGACCATCCCTGAACTTCACATTCATTGACCGGTAACGGCAGATTTAAAATTGATTATAGAGTTTATCAACAATAAATTAATTTAACTGTAAAAAATTTGGAAGGAGAATTTTTCTCAAACTTCGGCATCAATTCGAAGCATAAATATAAATAGTTGGATACTTTTATACAGAGCTCGAGGTGAAGGCATGAGTTTCCGGGATTTACTGTCCCATCGAAGCTGCTTAGGTACGTCAAATTTTGGAAGAACCATGGGAGCCTTTGGATCAACGAATGAATACATCGTGTAATTATATGCTTTAATATTGTAAATAATTTTTCTATTATATTATAATTTTGAAAGAAATACATTTCATCCAATTATTTTCCATATAGTCGATCACGGTACATTCCCCACATTTGCCCGTTCAGGACCGGCTACAACTACAATAATGCCATGTTTTCTCTCGCTGGAGAACTCATTGCGGAAATCAACGGGAATAGCAATTACACAGAAATGGTAAGATCTTCATTCTAATCATACCTTTAGCATTAGGATAATATCTTATAGTATCTGTCTGTACTGTACATGGAAACGTCGCTAAATTCCCTCCTATTTTGCAGTTGGGCAATTTCTTGAAAGAGCTAGGCATGAACAACTCGAGACCCATTCGGAGAGAAGATGATTACGAGAAAATTGAGAAACTTTCTACTCCTTATTATCTTCAAAATGGAGACCTAGTCCGGAGTAATCCCAACTTAATTAGGTTTGTAAAAAATACTCCAAGTTAAATTCTATCTATGTCAAAAGTCAAAACTTACAATAATGATTTAAATTCAAATCCGCTAGGCGCGCATCAGTCTCACTCGGGTCTGGGGGAATCATCTCTTCTGCTGCAGATATGAAAAGGTACCTCCTTTTTCAATTGAACCTGGGACAATTGGATGGAAAGCAAGTTGTTCCAAAGGTAAATACATTTATTGTTTGAAAGTTACTTGAATACATAAAATTTTTCTTAAAAACCTACACTCACCTTTTCCGTTCTAATATAGACTGTGATGGAGTGGCTGAGGATACCTACAAATCCCTTCAATTTCAACGGTTACAAATCTGGTAGTTCTTCCCAAGTGAATGGAGATTTGGCTTATGGTCTTGGTTTGAACATTGGATTTTATCAAGGTTAAAAAGGAAATATTTTTGGTGGTGTTTGGTAATAGTATGTAATTATGTTTTAAAAAAATGAATTAATATTTTTAACGAATTTGATTTTCAAAGGTACTAGGATGCTTCAACATGGTGGCTACTGGGCACCCTACGCTAGCCAGATGTCCCTTTACCCAGACTTGAATTTGGGTATTTTTTCTTCCGCTAACGGACCTGGTCGATTGGATGGTTATGGTTACGGAACCTTACATAACTCAATAGCAGCGTTGTTTTTAGGTAATCTTTTGGACTGGAATCGATTCATTATTCATGATTTCATTTTGGCGGAGGTAAAGGTAATACTGTGTTGTTATTGTTGGACAGGTAATACAACCTTGGAAGATATCTTACGAGAAGATGCCATGGAGAAGCCACATCAAAATAATTTACCCCAAGTGCAAGATCAACCCGAGTTCTGTATGGATTGCCTTGCCGTCAATGCGTCGAAAATCCCTGGAGTTTATGGAAATCCCTCTCAAGGTAACCTTTTGATGATGAAGATTAATGAGTGGCAAATATTTTTATTGATTTTTGACATGTTGTGGTTTCAGGTGATTTAGAAATTATTTTGGATGAATCCGACCCAAAAGGAAAGCTTCGTATGCAGTACGGAACTTGGGGAAAGGCCTACATTCGAGAAACAAATGATTCTAGACTACTCTTGGATTGGGATTCGGATGTTGTTAGTGACTTCTGGGCTGCTTCGGGTTCATTCCCGAATTATTATTTAAATTTTATTAACGATTATACGTTCTACATCGAAAGTAGAGACTATCCTTATACTCGGAACGGTACTTTTTATACTTTGCCTACGGTTCCATGGGCACCTGGAAGTTGTAATCATGTATAAAAATGGATCAATAAACGCACATACACATTCATATGTGTTATTAGGATTGCATGAAATGTTTTACTTTCTCTTTTCGACAAGTATCTGGACTCCAGATTCTGGAGTCACCGTCACCGTAGTTAAGATGTTAACTGCTGTTGTATTATACTGCAATACATATTGTTAAATCACTTTAGCTACGAATAAGAATGCAATTTTTAAGCTAAGCAAGCTGAATAATAACTATTTACTCCTTGAATTTTTGATTTGTAAAGCTTTATTATTTTTATAAAAGCATTTTATTACCACTTCTTTAAGTTTTCTAAAGTTATTCAAACTTCTAGCCAAAAATAAAATTTTTTATACGGATTTTAAGGATATGCAGCAAGTCGAAGGTAGATTTTTTGGAGCTACTTGATTCTTGAAAACATACGAAAAACAATAATGTTAACCTCCTGACCTCCTCCTTCTGCTTGATACTACTAACTACTACTATACTGGTCGTCCTGACGCATTTTGAATAATAATCATGAACTGAACTGAACTAAGTTGTATTGCATTTACATAAACATTCTTGTGGTCAATAAGGTTCGAACAATGTAAAGAAGATCCATTCCCAATCCCAATCCAATATCCAATGGTTTATCCCTTTATAAAATCTTTAATCATAATCACATCTTGCTCTATAGTTTGTTAATTCACGGATTCCGATCTTGCGCTCAGATCCAGGGTTTAATCCAAATAATTTTTAAATGAAAGATTCGTATTCTTATTCTTAACTTTTATTACACATTACACATACCAAAGAAAACAACAGCAGCAGATGAAGTTTTTGAAATGCGTTGAGTAAAAATTGCCATTCAAGCCTCCCCTCCGCTAACAACTTTGCACAAGAAAATGTTTTCTCGGCTTGCTGGAATTGGCAGCTTTTTCCTAAAAAATAAAGGGTGAGTGTGAAGGGTGTTCTTGTACTTGGACCAGGATATCAAATCCCATCAATTTTATTACCTTTTCTACATTAGTATCCATTATTTTAAATTGCATGTGCGAATTTTAAAAGAACAATCAATTTCAGCCGCTCTGGCATGCTTTTCCTTCCCCTAGCATTTTGCGCGAGGGACGACTGCGATCCAAATGCATCGAGAGCAAATGTAAAATCATAAAAACTTGTATTTAAACAGTTATCAAAGCTTAAATAAGATGTGAATGGGTTGGTGCTTGCTTTATCATTAAATCTTTATAAGTTATTGTATGTTTCACTGCAGAGAGGACTCAATTGGATGAGAGCAACATCAGTGCATGAGTTTTCCTACACTGACATTGATGGCAACATGCAAACCATGGATAAATACAAGTAAGAACTGATCAAGAATTTTTTGGGATGAGAATGTTAAAAGAATTCGAAGCATTTAATCAATCTATTATACGTAATATTATATTTAGGTAGCTAAACCTAAACCTTAAGCTATCTGCATCTGCAATATGCCTTCATCTGGCCTGAGCAGTCTCTTATAGAGGCCCGTATATACAATCCTTAAGCTACCTAATTATAAGTCTAATTATAATTTAGATATATTATATTCACATAACTAGGGGTAAAATCCTTGTGATTGTAAACGTTGCCTCGGACGCAGAAGACACGCCATTGAACTACAAGCACCTGGTAGCACTCCATAAAAAATATGGTGCTTCCAAAGAAGTCGCGATTCTAGCATTTCCCTGCGATCAATTTGACAAAGAGCCATGGTGCGATCCGGATATCAAACAAATGGCAGTGGATCAATATGGAGTCAAGTTTGATATGGCCTCAAAGATTGATGTAAATGGGAAGAAAGCTCATCCACTTTACAAGTTTTTACGGAACAAAGAAGGTGGTTACTTTTGGTTCATAACCACCAACATTTCCGACAACTTTGGTAAATTCGTTTGTGACCGGCAAGGTAGAGTTGTGAAGCGTTTTGCACCCGACGAGGATCCATACGTAAGATAGTTTCGAAATCTAATGTATTCAGTGTCACATTTTCATTAAAGCTATTCACAAACACTATTAAAAGTAATTTCTTTTTTAGGATATAGTGCCTTTCCTTTGTCAAAAAAATTGGTATGAAGATCAAATGAAAAAACCCAAAGGTCAGGATGAAGAGGAACAATCTTGCTTGGACAAAAAGAAAAAATGAAACCTGTATTAATTTATGAACTTTTTCAAAATTTTATGCAACCTCATTCTCCAGTTCGAATTATCCGAATTTCTGTACATGGACCTTCCTCATAAATTATTGGTGTTGAAGATATTATACAAACAAAAGTAATTTCAAAGTAGTTAGTAATCTCAAAATAAAAAGGCATTTTATTTCAGTCTCAGTGGTGATGGTAAAAGGTACAATCATTTTGACCACATGGCTCACTTTGTAAAAATGAGTGTAAGTTAAAACTACAAAAAACTTATAAAATAGGACCAATCATAAAAAAGGTCCCCCAAGATTATTATTAAGGATATTTTCCTGATGCTGGGCATCAAACAATTCCAAAACGATAATTTCCTCTGTGGATTGCAGTGTAAAATAATTAAGTATTACGTACAAGTAGCTAACAATAAAATATCCTAGAGGAGTTTTCGCAATTGAATTGAGTAAGTCAACCTCACTATACTCCTTCTCATTCCCACGACCAGAGCCAATCCATACAAACATAGAAAAAAGTCCCTCAGTTGGTGGACCCAACATCCGAGGAGGCCCATGCAGAAAGCTATACAATGGTTTTATTGTGTGTCCCGATCGAGCAGCAGCAACGATGAATGTGAGCAGGGCACACCCTCGTATAAAGTTAAGTATAAAGAGCAACTGAGGGGAACAAAATAAACAAATTAATAGTGTAGCAATTCCTGCGAATGAGTTTGTACATCTATAGTATTTATTTATGAAACTGCCTCACACTGGTAAAGAGAAAAGAAATGGGGATTTTAAAACAAAACGCAATCCAACCTCAAGGACGATTGTTTGCATTGCAAATGAATTTAGTCGGAAGATGATGTAGGAACAGCAGTAAGAATAGAAAAAGTGGAGCTGGACCATAACAATTATTGACAGAAGCAATTGCGCCACATCATCTCTTATGTCGATTTCTCCATTAATTATTGGGGCAGGCATGTAAAATACTGAAGCCACGCAGCAGGTGAAGTAGGGGAGAAAGGCTCCCATGAAAGAATCAGCAGCCTGTTCAAATTTTTAACAAATTCGTTAAAAAAAAGTTTCACACACTCGATTCCTAAAAGATTGCCAATAATTGTCCATTGCCAAGAACAGATAATTACATACATTGAAGAAAATTGCAACAGGCATAAAAGTACCGAGCTGAAGTATGAATCCATGCATGTATAGCATATTCAATTGTTGCAAAACCTTCAATGTCGTAATTCGTAATATATTTTTTGAGTTCGTACTGAAATAAAGAACTACGACTTTTCTTTGAAATACAGATATAACCCAACATTTATATTTATGTATCGTCTTTCTTACAAATATACAAAGAACGACGAGGCAGCTTTCGAGTGAGGTCAACATGCTTTTTCTTAGTCCTTGGAATACGTGAGGTTCAGAACAATTCAGAACTGGTTTCTAGAATCTAGATTATAGCCAATCTTGTAGTTTGTATACATTGTACTTGAAACAACTTGTATCGGAATCTTGACTCCTACAATTCACATATTGTTCCCACTCCCACGAAACCTGCCAACAGTGCCAAACCGTCGGGAATTTCCTCTTTCCATTCCAGTGAAAACTTTTCAGTTCAGTTCTATGAAGTTTCGTACTTCCTACAATCCTGATCCCTACTCATTCCCACACATATATCCGCAATTTAAATACATAAATGCATTTATGAAATTATAACCTTTATGAACAGATTTTTTTTTACTTTACTGAAATTGCCAATTAATTAAGAGAATTATTATTAGTTTATTTTTTATTAGTATTTTGCAATTCAACACCTTTGACTTACCCTTCTATGGTTGTTGGCTTATAGTGCATATATTATATCAATTTCCAGTATAAACACGCATATGTACTTACGCTACGCTTTTTTAAGCGGAACGCAAAACGCAGCGTAATAGTTTAAGTTGTTGTTTCCCATATATTTATCTGATCGTTATAACAGCATGTCACTCAAGCATCAATTTGAAGTTTAGTTCTCAGTTCATTTTAATTGGTTAACCGATTATTTTGGCTAAAACTCTTTCTGACACGTTTTGATCTTTTAATGATTTTTTGATGAC
Organism: Spatulosminthurus flaviceps; assembly: GCA_034693705.1. Classification (NCBI taxonomy): domain Eukaryota; kingdom Metazoa; phylum Arthropoda; class Collembola; order Symphypleona; family Sminthuridae; genus Spatulosminthurus; species Spatulosminthurus flaviceps. The sequence continues at coordinate 11,271 of JAQFXU010002093.1, forward strand.
TCATCAAAAATTCAAAAAATAAATACTTTTCTGTGTTAAAAAAATTCGATAAATTAAAATTTTTATTATTTTAAAGCATTATTATCGCTTGAGCAATAATAAATTATTTGCGTCTTATACTCAAAGCAAAACTCATCAGAATTCAGAATTTCAGAATGCTTGAATGAATATTATGTTTATGTTATACTTGCAAAATAAATATAAATACATAAAATTTCTTCACAGAAGAAGAACGAATAAAGTTATCTTAAAATATTCATCATCATCGTGAGTTTCCAATTTCCAATCCTACAACGAAAGCTGCTCTATATTGTGTACTTACAAAAATAGGAAGACAGGATGTACGTGTCAATAGACACCATGCGTGGACTTATCGTCATATGCAAAGAAACCTACCATCACTCCTACCATATAACCCATGGTCATGGTCATATAAACATGTGCCCATCATAATTTTAAAGAAGACCGTGTTCAACGAACTAGTTTCCCTTCAGGGATAAAACTTACAAACATAATTATTAAGTATATATGTTATGTTAACAACCAACCAATTCATCGTTAAAGGATTTCAAATAACGCCATTTTATATCGCAATGATTCAAATGCACATAAGTCAAACATAATTTAATTGAGGGATAAACTAAAACATCAAGTACATAAATAAATTGCAAGGTAAATATTTGTAAAAAATACAGACTTAATTTTAATTTTTAATAAACTCTTTGTAACAAAATAAATAATAATGCCTGACATGTACTTTCCAGTACAATTGAGACTTCGAGATAGAACATGGGACACATCTTGCCTACGGCCTACAGCCACAGCCCATGTGTAGCCCATATCATGTTGTAGTGCCTTACAATTATTAGTGCTGTTATTTAAATACCAAAATAAAATCCCTAAAAATATTTCTTCCTCACGCACAAACAATTTCATGAGGAGGGTATGCATTAATGTCCTCGAAGTTGGAAAGATTATTTAATCTCTAGTCTTGATCCAGACCATATAGAGACGCTTAATATTCTACTAAAGGCCATTGGCTCTTGATTCTGCCGGCAAAGTATTTAAAACTGTGGCAACTTTCAATTCGTCTTATGCTAAGGGATCATCGATCATATGTGCACTGTATGTACTTTCACATCCGATGATACAACGACCCATAAAGTATACATAAACAACGAGTTTCTCAATCGTATGAAATAGCTTCCTTCCAAGAGCTTTCCAAGCCACTTGATTTGGCTGTGCGTAATAAAGTGTACCCTTTTCCCACTAATTGTAAGGGCCTGCTTGACTCTCCTATGGGTCCTCTTGTGTTCACACATTCCAGTGAAGCCTAAAAATTGTGGCCAAGTTATACAGTAAGCCTTGGTTTGGAAGATAAAATAAACTCTTTGGAATCCGACGGCGTGGGTTTTTGTTTATAAAAACTCAACATTTTTACATTTAGTGCTGATATATATGCAGTCAGTAAGTTGTTTACACGTGTTTAGTCTCAGTTTTCATTGCGGTCAAATATAACCGCGGCTATCATCAGTTGTATGTTGTATACATACTTTTATAAATTATTACTATTACTATCAAAGTTCAACTTTTTTCACTTGGGACTTACTTGGAATTTCCCTTGAACAAAACGTATATTTAAGACGAAGGTAATACCCTTGTAACTGTTTATATTTTAAAATGTTATTTGTGTTATGTTGAAATATTGTATTATTATTTGGTTGAATTTTGCATAAAATTAGTGTAAATTGTATTGACTTACTACGTGATTATGTGAATGCGATTCGTTTTTTGTCAGAAAAAAGTTAAAGTAAGACGCATACTCATTGTAATTGAGATTTGTGAGTCAGGGATTTGCTGTAGATTACTAAATTATTACAAGAAATGTTGCTAGTTGCTACTGTTATTGGTTATTGCAGGATGCAGGAGGAAACAAGTTTGATAAATCTAACTTTTAGGCTGTTTGAATATGTGGAATTTTTAATACGCATTCTTGGACGCCGCAGTGAAGTTGAAGCAAGCTCGGAAATACTTTGTGTACGGGCTAAGGATTTTAACTGGCAGTTTCAGAGTTAGTGTAGAATTAGTATTTGGGGTTCACTAGATAATTACTTCCAAGTTTAGGAGCGGTGGCGGTGAGTTTCGCCTGGATTTGAACATTAAGCAAGGGATTTGAGTTTTTGATGTTGCGGCGTTAAAGGGTAAGGGCTGTTGTTAGTTGATGTTTAAGGTTGAGGATTGAGGATAGCTGATTTGGATTGATGTTAGTGGTATGTTATTATTGTTGGGTTAGTTTTTTTAGTTGTAGATGTTACAAGTAATAGTTTTTTTGAAATTGGTGAGATGAAATTGTTTGAGTGAAAAAAAGGTAAAGTTGATAGTGAATTCGTTGGTGTGTTTGCTCTATGCGTCCTGACCGATGAGTTTTGTGTTTGAAGGCTTGGTGGTATGCGACTGGACTGTTGTGACTGGGAGTAGTGATAATAATAATAATTGAATGTGTTTATCACGACGATAAACATATAGGATACATTTTTATAAAGCGATAGAATCCGCATGCTGATAAGATTCAAAAGTAGTATAACATTATATGTTCAGTTTTGATTTGATGTAGTTACAGCGACCTGGGTATTATGATTTATGATGAAGTAAGTACTTTATGAGAAACGAGAACACTGATGATATGTGTACTTATTATTGGATTTTGTTTTGTAGATTTACTGATTCAAATGTTTGGATGAAAGGGAGGAGTCGGAGCTATCGTGCGTTTGTCTTCGTAATGTTGCGGGGCTGATGATTAAATTGTGATTGGAGTTGGAGATTTAATGATTAGTAAGGATGGGGTGCAAATGTGAAGTATGTGGGAATTCATTCCCTCTAAAGATTCAGTTGGCAGTTCACAAGCGTGTTAAGCATCCGGAGCAAGATCCGTCGTCGAAAGATACTCAAGGCACTGATCAACCTGTGATTCCCCGATCTGATGAGAGCGACGGAAATTCGCGAATAGTAGTATATAAATCAGCAGAAGAATTACTGGATTTGAATCCTGCATTAGAGTAAATATTTTTAACTTACTTTCGTATGTTTGCCCTTAAACGTAGTACATAGTTAGAATGTAAGGACTAATTACTTGTCGCTAAAGAAACAAAATGGAATGGGCCCTGGTGAGCTAAAAAGCAAAGTCGGCATTACCAATTTTAATGGGGTTTAATGAATAAACTGGATAACGTATTTGCACGTATTTTAGTATTAATTTAATTGTTATGTCTTTGGTCAAAAATTGTTCATCTGGGACGGACATGGAACCTACAGTTAGAATGAATGTTTTCCCAGCGTTATGTTTCATTCTTTTTGCTGTAATAATTATTTACTTGGCGTTGCTCAAAGGGTTTGGACTAGGGCTTTAGAATCCCCCAGTAAATGGAAAGATTTGTTGAATTTAAGTTTACATTGCAGTCTTAAGTCTAAATTAGTTTTATGTTCTCTACACAATTGTCCTGAGCGAGTTTTTTTAATTTTCCGCATTCCAGACCGGAAGACGTATCTGACGTTGAAGGACCTAAAGCTAAAGTTACTTACAAGCTCAAGTCGAATCCTCAGATTGGATTCAACAACGATACTTTACCGATGTGAGTATTTGTTTTATTATGTAATCTTGAAATGGAGCTATATCTACAACTGGTTTTTATTTATTTTCTTCAGAAATTCACTAAACTCTGGATTCCCTATCATTAATATTTCTGGTGTGGTATTTTCAGGATTTGTTTTACAACTTCGTAATAATATATCAGTGCATTTTTTCTTGGGGGATTTAATTTCTAGTCTTTCTCAAATGGCTTATTGATTTTGGTTTATTAATTGGTTTATTTCGCAGATCTGATTATGTTTTAGACGATGCATATTTATTTTAAAGTCGGGAATAGTTGTATAATCAAGTTGTTTCAGACTTCCAATTGTCATCATGAACCCCACTAACAGAAATGATTAAAAATACCTCCATTGACTAAAGTACACTGTAAAACTGCAAAAATATTACAGTAAATACCCTAGACCTAGACGCTAGCACGTTTTGTTTCTGTCTTGCATGGTGGAAACGGAAACTGTAGGGATATGATATATGAAATCCAATCCAGCAGTGATGCAGGTCTACCCATCGTTTTACTATCGTTACGGAACACAGGTCACAACCTAAGTCTTGTTAGCTTTTGCCTCGTTGTAACAGCAGTTAGCAGTGACAATTAAGATAGTGAAATGTTATACTTGGATACCTGAAACCTGTGAGTAATGAGCGTCATTACAAATTTGCTTACCCCGTATAGCAGCAATATGAGTCCCTTGTTTAAAGTTTTTGCTGCATGTCTCAAGTCACAACGAATTATCAGTTATGTATTTCTGGGGTTTAATCTCGAAAACTATAAAAATTGTGCCTGCAATGCAATGCAAGCTGCTTATATTTCTGTGTGTACTATGTTCATACTTACGAAATATTAATGTTTTCTTAATATTAGAGATGAAGTTAAGGAAATGGATCTTACAACGGCTGTGCCGAAAGTCAGTAGAGGTTCCTCCCCTACGTATGTCCTGTCAGGTGCTACGCGCCAACATGAACTTAATGAAAGAAATAAGACTGGTAATGAGTCAGAAGCTCCAAACAAGCGTACATTCGAGCATCCCCAAGAAAGGCTTACGGTAACTTCACATGAACTGCTGGAAACTTGTAGCCCTTCGAAGGGGGGAAGGAAATCACATCCAGTGAAGATGGATCTTTTGCGAAAATCTTCTAGAATCCGAAGTTTATCAAATTCTTACAATGAAAGTAGTTGTCACTCCACCTCTGAGTCATTAGTAAGCTCGGAATTGATGTGTGTTATCTGCAGTAAAGTCATGAGTAACCGAAGAAATCTTATCCTACATTGGCGCTCTCATCATGCCGTAGCAGGAGATTCGGCGAAGTTTAAGCTTCTTCCCGGAAAAAGAAATCTTGTTCGTTTGGAAAAGCCTAGTTTGCTCAAGAAGTTCTCATGCAAAAAGTGTGGCAAGAAGTTTAGCCAGTTCCAAAAGTCATGGAAACATCGTCTGAATTTCTGTGGGCTGGCATCTAAGTACAAATGCTCCAAGTGCTCTTTGGAATTCCGACAACGATCCTGGTTTTATAATCATCAAGCAACACACAGCCCAGCTAAATCATCCGTTGGAACTAATGGACGTTTTTTAACTAGTAAAACGTTTAACAAGGCAAATGAGAAGGAAAATAGTATGCTCCACAAGATGGATGTATCTCAGACGCTCCGATTTAGTAATGGAAATATTATCGGGAAGAAAATCACGGAACTCAAGAGCTTCAAGTGCAGAGTACCGGGATGCGTAAAAAATGTCCCTGATGTCATTGAGCTTCATGACCACATAAAAATAGATCACAGGGTCTTCATGTGCGTGTATTGTGAGAGTGTACTGTTGACTCAGGATGACCTGGATCGACATATTGATAAGCGGCATTCTAAGGAAACAAAGAATATCTCAGAAGGCAAGCTACCTGTTGAAAAACCATTATCTGTAGAAGGCTCTTATGTTTGTGATTTCTGCGGAAAGAATTTTCTAACGAAGGTGGGGCTGGGAAGCTTACAAGAGCATGTTTTCCAAATGCATTCATCTGAATTCCCAAACACTTTAAGTCATGCATATGTTGAGGTTCAGAATAATGGTAACACGACCCCTGCTGAGGATAAGATTTCGTCGGATTCAGGAAAATCAAAACCAATGTCACCAATGACCTGTATTGTTTGCAATAAGGTCTTCAAACAGTTTAGGGCATATATTTTACATAGAAGGGATCATAAGTTGTCCAATTCTGCTGGAATTTTGCCAGAACATAGTAAACCCGAAACTGTGACTGAAATTCGAAGGGATTCTTCCTCGAGGTAAAATATCAGAGACATCAGACCACCATGCAAATATTATATTCAATTGGTTTTATGTACTGTTTGTCTCTCGTGTATCGTTCGTACGTTTTAAAATCAGGAAGAAAGTGTTGTCTTGGTCGACTGTTTTGAAGTTTAGGCAAGGTTCGATTTCTATAGTGAGTCGTAACTTCAAACTCATAAATTTTCATTTTTTCTATATTGTAGCTCGTCTGTCTCTTCAAGTCGCAGTACCACACCAACCAACCAGGGACCTGAGGTTAGACCGAAAAGACAAAGCACCTCATCTGATCCATTTCAACCTGCCGAAAAAGCAGCCCGTGTCAGGCAGTCACCAGTTACGAGGGAAGAGGAACGCAAGTGCTCGGAATGCGACCATGTTTTCAATACTAATCGCTTATTGAAACTGCATATAGAGAGAGATGCTTGCAAGAAGAAAAGCTACGCCTACTTATGCGAGCTTTGTCCTCAAGGATTTTCAAGAGAAGCAAGCCTAAGGAATCATGTCAAGTCTCAGCACGAGGAGGTAGGCAGTGACGACGAGAGCAGTCGGACTTCACCGAACGGAAGTGTGTACCGGCCACTTACCGAAACTGAGAAGCAGCGACAGTGCACAATTTGTGCAAAACTTTTTTCCACAGTGAAGATTTTAAACGTGCACATAGCCACTCATCACGCCTGTGAAGATCCTTCTTCAAACAGTTCTTCTATGTGAGTCAAAGTTTTAATCCACATTTCAGTTAGTTATTAGTTCAGTAGCTTTATTTATATCATAATTGACGTTTAACTGCGAGATTGAATTTTGAAGATTGCGATGATTGTAATTTTGTATTTATTTACATGTAGGAGTAGCAACTGGATAGGTTCCAGCCCCGGTACTGCCATGGTTGGGTCTAATAGGGTCATCAGTAAAGATAATGAACGACTCAGTGTCCAATCAAATCCTGGACTCCATCTCAGTACGGAAGCTGAAGTTTTCAAGAAACCACAGGCAGTTGCCGTAATCTCCCCTCAGCATCCAAGACCTCAAGGTGATCAGCTCCTTAAATGTAATGAGTGTGGAGATTTGTTTTCGTCAAACAATGAACTGGTGCAACATCTCTTGTGGCACAATGAAACAAAGGGCACGGGCACGCACATTTATCGAGGGCTCAAAAAGGTTGGGGTAGCCCGTCCTCCGATGACGAAAGAAGTTTTATTCAAATGTGTCATATGCGGTGGAGGATTCCGCAAAAAATCTGAAATGTTTGCTCATGTGAAAGTTAGACATACTAGACGAGGAGTTTACGCTTGCATGGAATGTAATAAGAGATTTCAGCGAGCTATGGACTTGGTCGATCACTCAGTTATTCATGAGAAGGAATTCATGAGTGGAAATAGCAAAGAGTATGTGGAAGACGAGGAGGAGGAGGAAGCGAGTGAACCTGAAGAGGAGGAAGAGGCTGACTATAGTCAGGAGGAAGAAATACCATATCAGACTACCAAAACTGTCGAACGTAATTCCAGTAGGGTCTCATTGTCAAGAAATCACTCTCAAGCAACTATTCGCTGCACGAAATGTCCATCTAGTTTCTCCAATAATAAAGACTTCAGAATCCATTGGCAGAGCCATTCAGTGCGAGAGCATGAGAAGAATTATGTTTGCCCTATTTGTAAATTGGGCTTTTCTCAAGTTGGAGAACTCAATGATCATAGGCAAAAGAAACATCCTGAAAATAAAGTATTTATTTGTCCACATCCTAATTGCAACATACCATTCGTTCATCAATTGGGACTGAAGAGACATCTTAAAGATCACCATGGTCAAAGGCCTGTCAAATAGGACGTTTTTCTCTAATAATTTACGTTATTTCCTTATTTATGAGTTTTCCCGGGTCCTCGGCTCGCTCGCCATCATCATTGCTGCGTTGTTTCTTTTTTCTAAAATTAGAGATTTGTTTGATACTTCACTTGAGCTTTGGATTTTTCCTATTTTCTTTCCGTTGTAATAATTAAGGAAGTCGTTGTTACATAATTCATGAAATAGTAAATATGTTTTACAAAAAAAATTACACTTCCCTTTACAAAATAATTATGTAGTGTAACACAATATATGTGTTTGACTGTGGTGTTGTCTAATTTTTCGTTAAATCTAACTTCTTGTAAAGGAACTTAATGCACGTCAGCGCATTACAATACTGTCGTATTCATGTTCAGTGAAAGTCTTTAGCTCAGTACCGATTTGTGCGAAAGACAATTTTACTGGTTTGACTTCAGTATAAACTTAATAGTCCTTACGCTGTTATTGCTTATGTTTTTGAAACGATGATTCTACTGTGACGTGAAGAATTTGAACCTGGAGGTTAATACAATAGTAGTTTTTTAAGGTCACTTTTGTACAACGATATCAAAAGACCACGCCTGTTCTGTAAGGTTTAATTTTGTTAGTGCCATTGATGAAAAATGGTTTGCATAGATTTTGAAAACAAATCTAACAATGTTTGGTTGGTGAAATTGTATGTAGTGAATTACACAAATGAATGTGGTTGCTAAGGTTAGTTTTGTGTTTACATTATTATATAAGTAATTCAGATTTTGCCCAACTACATTTTGGTATTTTCATAATGTATGTATTTGCTACTGAACTTAATGAGGGTAACTATTAAAGTTTCCTTTTGAAATTCCATAATCGCCATTAAAGAATCATTTTTTATTGTCTTGTGTATAAAGAAACAATGTAAAACCAAAAAGGGCATGTGACCCTGCAAAGGGATTGCGTTCAAAAACTTATCGGCATTATTTAATTGTCGTAATATTAACAAAAATTGATGAGTCATGACTACGACATGAATTGAGGCTGCATGATGTTGTTAATTTTGCTTACCATTACCAAATTACTGATACCTTTCGAAGTAATTATTCTGAGTGTAGTCTTCTTTTCAGGAATTATTATCGTGAATTTACATCTCATTTCTCTTGTACAGTGCCAATTTAATTACAACCTTTGAATTGTGCAGTATCAATGAACGCCCGAAGTTAAAATTTCTTCGGAAATGAGATTGAATCGTCCAGCACAAACCCACAACCAAAACAACGTGGGCAGGGAACCCTTGGAGGACCAGTATACTTCTGGGATCTAGTTTCACCAAAAATTGGAGGTCCTGGCGGGCCTAGATTGATAAAATTCGATTGAAAATTCTGATAATAATGTTATTTCAAAGATATTCGTTTTCGAACCAAATGTGTGAAAATATTTGATTAAGCATCTACCTGGTCGCTGTGCTCGGAAAGGTGGATTATAAAAACCTTCGTACGATTTTCTGGCTTGGTAGTACATGGTTTTAACCCGACTTTCTTGAAAGTAGAAAGAAGGACGAGGACTCCGAAAGTACCTGGGTGTTTGCCATCTAGGTAGTCCATGGTTACTTCCTCCACGCAAATTTGCACGGTAGTACTTCGGTCGGGGAGGTTCCTCGCTTGAAGGGGTTGGACAGGTAGGAACTGGGTATCGTTCCCGCTTCAAATGTTCCCATTCCCGATATTTTTTTCGAAAATTTTGCCGTTGAATTGAATTGATATTTCCTTGGAACTTATTCAACGTAGAACTTTTCTTCTCTGAGTTCTTGGCTAATAATGGATTTGACATAGTTGGAAGTAACTTGCTGTTGAAAGATTTAAAACTTTGAGAGGGTTTCTGTACCTCCTGATTAATTTTTTCTTTCGGTAGCTCATCAACAATTCCGCAAGACTGAGGCTTGTAACAGAAATCAGAAATCCTTAAATGGGGCAATTTTATCCCCGATTTTCCAACCGAACCTGCGGGTGTTGTGAGACCGAGGGTTTGCATTCGATTTGATAAACAATCGACAGGTGCACGACCTTCTAGGGATTTCGGGGTGAGCGGGGGAGAATTGAGGAATTCTTCCTCATCGTCAGTTGCAATCGGGGATGATTGCATACTCTCGGTGTCCACGTTGACCAGCATTTTATCCATTTCTTTTTCCATCAGAGAGCTAAATAGAAGAAAATAATTCAAGCTATTTAATAACCGGTAAATCCACAAGAAGCTGACTAAGTCACTATATATTTCACTTTTAACTACATATATTTAAGCAAGTATATCATTTATTTTTGATGAACAAAATCTTTCTTGTGGAAGTAAGGGATACAAAATCAATTTATTGTTGAATACACGCTCTCCGTACCTACTATTTGAAGTACTTACTTGTGGAAGCGGGAGTCCTCCATTGAAATAATCTGGGGAGGATTTCTGAGTTAACCTTATTAATTTTCGTGCACCCTCAACTATCAAGGTACAGTATTACACTCTTGAAATAATAAAATTCTGTGCACGCGAGTTTTAAAAATGGCTTCCTATAGTCAAAGCTATAGCTACTTAACTGTGGTCTCAAAATACAAAGCTGAATAATTATTATTATTGCTAAATCATTATTTATTGCTGGAGGAGGCTTGGGCTTGCTTTAAGTTATCATTAATTTTATTTACATCCGCAAAATGCTTCGGGTTGACTATATCCATGCTATGTATTTACAACTTATTAAGCCAACACTGCTCGCATCAAAATTACGGGGAGCTGGGAGTTGTTTAATAAACAATTGGATGGTAAAACACATAGAACAAAGGACCCAGATTTTATTACCATTTATTATTACCACCGTTTATTGCATTGTGTGATTGTATGTGTGTAGAAACAATAATTCAAATATTATCAACCCTACGCCCTACACATACAAACTACACACTACGTACTAGTACATACAATCACTGTTTTACCTTTGTGAGTAAATTCAAGTCCCTTCCCCTCTCATCACTAAAGGCAAAATATCAAAATACTGGGAATCACATTGACTGACAATAAGGAGCTTTAGGTTGGGCATGCATTTTTCTTTCATAGAGAATGGTGTGAACAGAACCCCTTTGTAGTTAAATACTTGTAACTTCTTAAGGCTTTGCCTCTCACAAACGCACTCTGTATGAATAGTACATCACAAGAACCTTGTGTAGATAATATAAACGTAATTTTTAGTGAGCAAAATTATGCAGCAATTCTTAAAAATGTTTCTGCATACATATGTGTTCTAACTAATAGCTGTATAAACAAGAGAAACGTAAAATCTATAAATTCGTTGCTAAGTATTAAAATTTTTGGCTTCTGCCTATATAACAGATCAAGTGTTTTAAATACAGAAAAACAATCCCACGACCACCGAATGGTATCTCCTATTGAACCGAGTATGAAATAATAACTGTGAATGAAAATATAGTCATCTGTCCTGGCGCCTGTCGTTCAAAGCTATAAAAACAATAACATCATGTGCTGAAAATTGTAACTCAATACCAATAAACTTTTATTCACGAAACTTATTGAAAGCAGTTTTACCTTTTCTAGACTCTCCAGAAAAGTTTATTTGAACAGTATCTTGTTCAGTTTTAGGTATTTTTGTTGGATGAAAAGGTTTTTCATAATTCAATTTCAATAATTTCAATTAGGATAAAAAGGGAGAATTTTTCTACCGAATGACCGACCATGCTGAAAATTGCTGTTTTTATTTATTTTCTTGCGTGTAGAAGTTACTGATTATATTCGTATAGAGAGAGGTTTCAAGGATTAGATAATTATAACGAGGATAGATTTGGAAGGGGAAAACATGAGATGATAGCTCTTGCCGTAGATTTCGTAAAAATTGAAGGCCATGCTGCTTCATTCACGATATGTACATATATACTTGCATGGCTATCAGTTGCCAAAGAAAATGCATAAATCGGCGTGCACTTTATATTTTTCCAATATTACATACATTTTTGGAGAACAAGAGTCACATGAATTGCCAATTAAATACCCTTAGTGGTGCTGTGATC
>JAQFXU010002094.1:0-23034 GCA_034693705.1 Spatulosminthurus flaviceps
ATGGGTGGTGGGTTGGTCACTTGGCAAGAAAAATTTGAACTCGGGATGAAACGACTTCGGGATTATTTGACGCTCATTTCTCATAGCTAGATAGACCTTGAATATTGAAAGTGATACTCCCAGGTTACTTACATGGAAGGTTACTCTACATTTTGCCCGCACAAGCTCAATTTCAATCCATAGGAAGGTTCTTTAACACTTAACACTGCCTGGAGAAGTCAGCAGTCCAACTCTGGAAACAAAATTTCATTTTTCTTTTTTTCGGCCAACAATTTCAAGATGAGAATTACGGCTCAAACCCAGGATAATAGGACGATAGATCTGGGGGATTTCGACTCTAGTGCGACCGTTGCGAAATTGCAAACTTCCATTGCCAGGCAAACCGGGAACGCAGTGGAGGATTTGTCGATTCTCTTCATGGGAACAGTTCTGGACGAATCTGGAAGAAGACTCGTTGACTACAACATCGTTGACGGTATGTATATATGTATATACATGACATTAATTACTCACACTATAATCACACTCACCATCAATTTCAAAACCAAACATTGGTTCGTCTATATTTTCATTGTTTTGAATTTTTTTGTTTATTTTAAAGACTGCATGGTGAACGTCACGACTAAATCTGTTGGAGGAAAGTATTACGGAGAACAATGAACTCATGTGCTGCTTAGGCGTTCGGTTTATGAACACTTCACTGGGATTAGATTTTCGAAATTAGGCGTGTGTGCATTTTCTGAATTCGCATTTATTTACTTCTGCATCATCAAACTATGGACTGCAGACCTATTACTATTACATTAATTAAAATATTGGCAAGTTTTGTTTGAAATAAATCCATGATAAATTGATTTGATTCCAAATGTTAAAATTCTTGTTCATTTCAGAAAATCAGGAATGATTTTGTCGGTGATTATTTGTTTCTTAGTTGGCACATTGAATTTACAAGATGTCAGTTTCAATTTTTTCGACATGCTTGACGTGCACACTACCAACTTTATTATGTACTTCAAACTTGTCATCCCAAAATACACCGCAAAAATCTATTTCACCTATTCAAATTACGTATTTCATAATCTATAGACATACGTACTTATGTATGCATGTGTACGAAGTCATTGAGCTTGCAAATTTATATAAAATACATAGCTACCACCTCAGGAATAACCAAATAGTCATGAATAATTTAAACGCATAACTCTTTTGCTATAGTTCAAGCCCCTTTCTTATTCTGCAGCTGGCAAGCGTAATTTATAGTGAAAATATTGGTGGATTAAACCATGAATGGAGAAGAAAGAGCTAAAATGTTAAACTACTGCATTGAAATTATTATGAGAAAAAACTATAGAATTAGATGACTCGATTTTTATCAGAGGATTTGAACTTCAAAATCTTCGTTGCTGTTTGAAACACCTTTGAACCACCGTTCTCAAGTATGGGATATTGTTAATTTATATATGAAATTATTTTTGGCCATTTCTTGTCAAGGGTTTCTAACAACGGCAATAATTTTCTTGTGAAAATAGCAATGATTGCGATGATAAATGCTGTAGTGAGCACAAAGGCTCATTTATATGATGATCAATTTAATAAAAAAGATAATAAAACGTTATGCGTGCATTTCATTGTCCATGGTAAAAAGTAAAATAGAGAGACCACTTCCTGGGCACACTTCTGAATATGTAGTGGGTTTTGTCACCACGCCGGACTGTAAACCCAAACTTGGGAGCGAAACATAATGGCCGTTTGATGTGGGTTTGGGGTATTTTCCGCCCAACAAGAGATTCTGTCTGTTATCACTTTTTTAATCTGTAAAAATGCATTTGTTTTCAATTTATCGAATACTGTCGTGAAGATTAAAAATGGAAACCTGAAAGGAGAAAATATTAACCTGAAAGGGAGCATCGTCTGAATAGGCATTATAAGTAACTCTCCCCCAAAATTGTTTCCGAATTAGCGCCCACGTTGCTTGGATAGTATACAAACTATATTCGTCTCCACATTTGCAAATGACTCCGTAGAGTTTAAATGATTTGCCTGGTTGGTGAAAAATAAGAAATTATTACATCATAAATATTCAATTAATTTATACTTCAATTTTAAAAGTCAAGCCTGATTCGCATAGCCAACTTATCTCTAATTTATTTGCTGCCATGCAACTACGACTAACTAACTACGTACTACTACGTCTAAATCGTCCAAGTCGTACTAAAGTACGACTAACTACTAACTGTACGGTAAGCAGGGACAGAAACTTTTCCACTTAACACTTAATGACAAAGCTTGGCTATGCGAATTGTGTATGAGAGTACAATAAAATTAAATTGGAAGCATTTACTTTTTATGCCGATTTCCTCAGAGGGGATGATCCCACCATTATGAAAACTTTCTCGAGCGACAATTAAAGAATAATCCACGTCCACATCAACCCGTAAAAGTTTTTCTGCCATTGTCCTCACGCAAGTTTCGTCTGCGGCCGGAAGTTCCATTTGATAAATATTTCCTGAATACCCTTTTATAAACTGTGGGACATTGAAAATGTGGAGGAGCAATTTGAAAATTCCTGAAGCATCTGTTTTGTAAACAAATACTGTGTTACAGTTTAAACAGTTGCAGGAAAACGACAATGACTGTAACTTGCAACCTACCACCAAGTATATCCCAGTTGATTCTAGCGTTAAGCATATTCGAAGAATTTAAAAGGTCTTGGATATTTTTGAATTTCCCAAGATTGATCTTGTCGCTGTATGAGTAAACCAGTCCAGGTAAACATTTGGAACCAGCACTGTGGCAGTCACTGCAAGCATGAAAGCGTATCCAACGGTAAAAGGGTGACGTACAATCGGCAAATGCATAAATTGCAATGGAAAAAAGTTGCATCCCTCTCGTGACCACGTGTTTGGATATTTCTGTATCATAAAATACTTCAGTCATAGTCCGTAGAAAAATCATGCGAAGTCTTTTTCTAAATATATTGAAAAAACGAGTGCTCATAATTATCTGCCTTTTTACCTTCGGATGGTGCTAGTTCGTTCATACTGCTTGGAAAGGAAGGCGTACCTGCAGTAGTGACATCAAGCTCATCTGCTGGTTTTTGAACCTTAGCATGGGAGCTGGTTACAGTTGGAATTTTATAAGCCCTTGACCTATTGACCTGAATAATTCAGCCAGAAATTATAATAATAATTTATTATTGTAATAATCATGGATGACTGTTAGTAATTGCATTGCATTAAAATATTCTACTATTCCCTGGCCCGTATCTATAATAACTAAAATAAAACTAACTGCTCATGGGCAAAATCAAATAAAGTAACCTGAACCTTCAGCCTGGACGGGTGTCCCCTTGCACAAAATCCTTGTGAAATTGAAGAGCTTGACTCCGATGTCATTGTGTTGTGCTGGGCAGAAAATTCTGGTACCTTTGACTGACTTGAAGGGGGCGCATAAAACACTAAGAATGAGGTCTTACACAAATCAGCCAATGCCAGATCAGATTTTATAATATGAAAAAACTTGGACGGTTCCTCTTTCAATCTTAGCAGATTTTCTTCCAAGGAATCGCAATTAATGACCTTTAATTGTTAGTATATCAATTTTATGACTTAATTCAACCTGTCTAATACGAGCAATATAAGTTAATTTGTTAAACTCTTACCATTGAAATGTCATTATGACTAGTAGAATTGTAATACAACCATTTGTACCCTGCCTCTGTTCTTTTGCGCATATAGGCTACAAAATGGCTTCCCCGATAAGACATAACTCCAGTTAGTTCGTACACACGACTTTCATCATCATTACCTATAAACAACATTGAACATCAGAATTATCCAACAATTATTATTGTTTCAGTTTGAATGAAAGTGACTTCAAAACGCCAAATAGTTACTTGCGGAAGTGACTATCATCGAAAGATCCGGCACCACATAGTCATAGCCTACCAGTTTCCCCCCACAATATGGTGTCTTTATCATGAGCAAGGGGTGAGGGAAGGTCGCAAAGTCTAATCCTTGCTTGCTCATACTGGTCTTGAAAACTTCACTCAGAAATTGAGCCTCTATTTTAACTGTGTTATAGTTTATTACACAGTGTACAAAATTGGGAACATTTTCTTGATAATAAATAAAACCCCGTTTGAAAATTAGAGGGAATATTTTCCGGATGAACTCTTCTGCATCTGGAAGATTCAAGGGCAAGTTTCTACTGGTCATTATAATGAAGAGCCATTCATTCCAATTATATAATTAAAGTGGAGAGTTTTACCCATCAAATCGCCGATGCCAATTTTCCCTAGCCATCCACCTGTTTCGATGCAGTTACGCAAGTTTGTAGTATACTCTTCTGAGCAGTAAAATGGTTTGCTTCGGATTGAATTAATTATGGGCACCAGGTGATCATACAGTGGGGACGTCTTGTCTAACTCCAGATCCACGCGTCCATGAGTATAAAACAGTAGCATAAGGGTTGCATCGACGTAGCAGGAGTTTTTGTAAAATTGAATCCCCTTTTGCATCCCACATACTGAAATTCGAATATTTTATCATATTATCCATGACTAACAATGTACAGGAGAGAACGTAAAATATTGATTTACAACTGTCATCACATTGATGTTTGCCCAAAAACACAGTAATTACATAAGTTGCGCTTACATTTTCGTTAAATGAAAAATTATTTAAGAATTTAATCCAACTGAACATTAGCTTACATGAGTAGATATCTAGACCATCATCCTGAACATCTAACAGCCGTCGAGTGCCAACAGACATTTTTAAAATGACAAGATTCACGACCACATGAAATCAACAGCTGAAACAATTTGCGAGTAGAGAATTTTTTTCAAAGAACATAAAATTTTTAAATAATTTTATGTATAAAACTCGGGCAATAATTTAAAAAGTCCACCACGAAGCGAAAGTTTTTCCTTTAAAGTCCAAACGTCCAAAGAGGGAACATAAGATTGTTATCACATGTTCAATAGATCACTGCAGAAATAATGTCGTCTGGACGCAATGTACGTACTAAATATTGTAGTGGAAGTGGAAGTACAGTGCGAAGGAAAGTTGAGTAAATGTATTAATTACACCTATATATAAGTTACTAAGTAAGCAATAAGAATCATCTGTCTGACAATGAGAGTGACGCGGCACAAGGGCTCCATGCGTGCGGAGCAAGCTTACATCTTTCACTTATTTTTATTTCATTCATCAATAAAGCAGGAAATAAGTCATCACAACACACCATTACATTTATTACATTGTCTAACAACCTTGTTTCTTATTAATAAATAATAATACATTTTAGCATATAAATTAATTCAACTATATATTATTTATTGTTAAATTCGTACTATTTAAGTCAGGCACAAACATAATGTAACCCACTGATTCACTGCATGTGCTCATGAAGCAAAAAGCAAGTAGAAAAAGTTTTGAGCTGCACAAATGCTAGACGTATGCATATGCAATGAGATTATCCAGTTAATGAGTGTGGAATTCATCCTAACTTGCAAGAAAGAAAATAGGCGATGTCCAATGTCAGCACTCTGAATTTTAATTTTTTTTTATTTCCATCGCATGTAATTATAACCTTCGACAATATTTTGGGGGTCACAAAAAATTTTTCATTAACTCAACTATGTACACACCCAAGTCGTCAAGTCACAGGAGATCGCAGGCGAAAATACTTTTAAATACTTTTACCAAGGATTTTTATTTATTCAACGGACGTGTATCTGTGTAAAACTTCAGTTAAATACAATTGGAGCAAAAAACTGAGCGGAGTTTTCAAACTGGTTATAGTTTCTTTTTATAATCACAAATCACAACACAAAAATAAAAGTAAAGGATGCAGCAGCAAGAACTCAGAAGGTAATTTGACAATAATTTGACATAATTTAATGGAATTTTTATTACAGTGAAAGTTTCCGTGTTTATCAATTTATACATAGGAAAGTATTTCGATCAGGACTCAAAAGTATTTAAACACCGAAAACCTGAAGCCAATCATAAATGAAAAAAAAATCGAATGGGATGGAAACGGAGCAAACCTAAAGGTAAGTATATTACATCTAATTGTTCACGAAACCATCCGCTAATTTACTCCTGCCCTTACTTTTTAGGAAGGAAGAAGAATTCGGCTCTCAGTGAATCCTTAAATTCAAAGGGTGAAGCTGTTGCCAACATCGAGCATCGAGCCAAGCAAAGCTATTTCATTTAAAAGTAAGTTTTTAAACGTCAAAATGTTTAATTTGACAAATTGGTACCCAGCTGTTGCAATAAAGTAATATTTTCTAATTTAGTTACATCCAAGGAAAAATTTTCGGGATTCAATGCAGAGAAATATGATGAACAAGAAAGAAATGCGAACGAGCGAAGTAATTACAAGCATCGAGCATTGGAATGGTACGTTTTAGATTTCACGGAATATTGACATTTTTGATCGTCAGCTCCGGGTCATTATCCAAATTGCTGTGTACCCTTAACCTCGAATTGGTATTTTTATCGCATAATATCAACCGTTTTTACCTTCAACACTATATCTTGTAAGCCAAATCAGGCATAGCTCTTTCTCTCGCTTAGTATACCTTCCTCCAAAGTAGGGGTACATCATACATCAGCATTTTGTATTTTTTCTACGGGAATTTTGATAAGATTTGTGAAATGTGAAAACTAAATTAAAAATTTTGCCAAAATAAAATACTTCGGTATTTTCCATTATTTTATCCAAAATCCGGGTGGTACAGATTACAAGCTTGTACCCGTCTTGGGTTTCAGTACACCGTTCCCCCCACCACGTAGCTCACACTGTTATATTTGGAAGCTGTGACTGGTATTAATCATACGCATACTTTTATACATATGTAATACTGTAGAGAAATTATAAATTTTTGTTTGTACAGATACGATAATTTATAATTTTTCTACAAAATTTAAGATCCATGAGATCTGAAAAGACACTTATTCAATATAACTGATCTATAAACCATTTTCTATGCAATGTTTTCTAGGACCATTCAGACAAAAGTTTTACCCAACACCGATCAATCCAATACCGTCAGACAGCGAAGCTGAAACACATGTTAAAATTATCAGGAGTAAAAATGGTAAACCAACATACAACTTTAACATGACTTTCATTTCCCTTTGAATAAACAATGTTAAGCTCAAACCGAATCCTCTGTAGGAACAAGATTAACGCAGACGAAAACCAAAATCGATGACGAATCACGAATTCAGAAGAATACCACCAAGTTTGATACCAATGAAAGTCTAGACACGATAAGTGAGTCTCAAAATAGTGAATAAATATTTTCAGGCACAGTGAATTTATCTATCTTAAGGAGTCTGTTACAAGCTATGTTGCTCAACTATTTCAGAAACTTCAGCCACAAATTCAGAACAAGTCTCTCAAAGCACGAATTCCCATTCCTCCAAGCAAGTGCCAACCTATGCAAGAATAGTAACAGGTTCAGGAAATGGGATCGTCCAAGCTATTCCAAACATTAACTCCAACTCACAATTAATTGAAGGTAGGGTCTACAACTTACGCTCTATATAAAAGCACATTCAATATCAAAGTGCAGATGTTAATTTAAATAATTTTGCACCAGGACCACGAGGTCAAAATGGGAAACCTTCTTCGACACAAAACACCACCTACAAAAAGTCTCCAAGAAATCCAGATGAGAACAGCTCGGAAGGTAAAAATCACGAAATCCGAATAAACCTGAATTTTATTAGAACTGGAATTTTTCCCTTTTGCTTATAATTAGAAAATGACGTGAATAATGCATCGAAGTCTCCCGCAAGAAAAAAATTCCTATGCGAATCTGATAAAGCATTGGATTGGAAAGGTTCTTTCGCATCAGATTAATATGTATTGTATTTTGCCGTAACCACATTTTGTCAATCGTTATGATGACTGATGGCATTATTTTTACCGATTACAGCACTACAGATCCGGAGTCAGAACATAGATGAAGTAATTAAACCACCAGCTGACTGTGAGACCAGGTGTAATTCCGTCGGTAAAATTCACGTTTAAAATTGTATGGTTATAGTAAGGCGCGAAACACGTATGAATACAATTTATCAATTTATAATATTTGATTTAAATTAGCTGCTGAAGTTGAGGAAGAATTTGCGTCTATGAAGGAAGTGCAGTTTACAAGAAAGAATGCAGGGAAAGGACGGGGTAATTATTTGGAATATATTTGGGGCAGGTTGCCGTGTTTAATAACCGGAATAATTGAGTTAAACTTTTCAAAGGTAATCAGGGGGTTAAGACGAACAAAAGAAAGATACCCGGGCCAAAAAGTGGGGTGATTAAAAATGTTCCCAAGGGTACAAATTTTGAAGTTTTTCTAGTTAAATTGATGTGACGCATTAGCCAAAATGTAGCTATTTGTATTTTAGCCCGAGGGATTCAGTGGAGTAACAATTCCTGCTACTTTGATTCAACAATTTTTGCCATGTTTTATAAAAGCGAATATTTGGATCCTTGGTTCCTGCCTTCCAACAATAATGCCATAAATTCATTGTCGGAGGATAAGATCGCAAGTTCAGCAGTTCAGGAGAAATTGGATAAAATTGTACAGTCTTTGCGTAATGAAATCATGTGCCCTTCCCGCCTTGTTCAGGATTTGAGAAATCTTCTATCCCAATTTAATCCTCGTCTTATCCACATTATGCTCGGTAATTTCTGCTCCTTACAAAAACCCATTTCAGATTTGAGCTAATACAAATAAGGTCTACAGCGGCGTTGGGGCAATGACCAAATATTGTTTTATCGGCGATCGGCGATAAAGGTCCTATTGCTTCTACTAAAAAATTTCAGATTTAGATTACCATCTTTCCTTTCCTCTTAAAAATTAGATGTGGAAGAAATGCTGCTCACATTATGCAAATCAGGCCTTAAAATGGACCCATTTATTGAGTATACAGTTGGTTCCACCAATTTCTATCATCAAATCTTCTTCCAAAATGACTACAGAGAACAACGGACGGTTCAAGAGCTATTGAACAATAGCATGGAATTTCAAAAACTTATTTTGGCTTTCATGCCCACTCCTGCTCTCTTCCTTAAAATGCCAAGAAGCAATGGTGAACTCCAACATTGTAAATTTATTGTACCGAATCTGGAACTTAACCTTCACGGAATTCTTCAAAAAGGTATAGTTAGTCTTCTTAGACTGTTTTTTGAACAACTTTTCTACACATTTTATCTTAAAAAATGCCGTTTCAAAACAATCAGGCATATAAGCATACAATTTAAAAGCCACTAAAATTTTTACCATAGGGAATAATTCAGACAGTTTGATGGACCTGAGAGCTGTTATTTGCTTAAGCAACAAACATTACACTGTCTACGTGAGGGACATACTCTCAAAGAGCTGGTGTTACTTCGATGATCTTGGCCCTTCGGTGATTATTTTTCCATTTCATACAATTAACAGGCAGCGACTTCTCATTGACAGTTTCAAGTTATTCCTTTGTTTAATAAACGCTGCGCTCTAAAAAGTTGGAGAGAAATGGAGTTCGGTTTTTAAACTTGCGTTTACTATATTATGTAAATGGTTGAACCAATTTAGACTCTGATCTGACTAATATGTTCACACTAAATTGGGAAAACAGTGTTTTACAGCCCTTTTTAATTTTTCTGGTACAGATCATTGAAGTTATCGACATTGAAGAACAAATCCACCGGCTGACAATATCTGGAGGAAAAAAGAACTCAATACAAAATCGGACCTTGACAAATATGATGACTTGTGCACATTTCTGCATTTATTTTCCCCACAAGAAATAGCTAACGTGCACGAATAAATGATTCACCAATATTTTTGAATCATACTAGCTATATCACCCCATCTCGATTTTTAATGCCATCGAGGTCCATTATTTTTAATTTTTTCATGTAAACACTCAGTGTACTATACATTTGATTGACCAGCAGTCTTTTCTCCGATAATAATATTATAATACATTATTCACCAGGAAGGCACGTATTGTATAGTATCGAAGAGACAATGTAATTGTATTTTAATTTCAACGTAATATGAATTAAGCAATAATTTTAAAAACGTGATTCTTGATTCTCAGTGAACGCTGATGTATAAATGATGTAACACAGCTGAATTTTATTGAAAGAACAATTTTTGCAAGAAACAATAAAATTTGCAATGTGAATATACTTACAATTATTAGGGCATTATTATTACTCTGCTCAAGGACAACATGCGCTTAATGCTCTGCTTCCTCACTCGCTCTTGAGCTTAACATTTTTATTTTATTGCTTTGTAGTTATACACAATCTCTGCTTACAAAAGTAATTTCACATTGCGATACATTACAGTACAGTACATATGGGAATTAGTTATTTACTACCAACGTAGCCATGACAAAAAATGCCGGGTGCATGAGTGACAATAATTTTATTATTATTGTCATTGTCACCCGTATGCACCTGGCACATTCTCAGATTCCACTGAAATGTTGAACAACGTATGGATCTATTCTGGCATTACCGTATCAACCAATCCTCCCGAAATCTTAAGTAAAATACTGGAATATTTGCAATTATTATATTTATCTGTCGTGTCCTTATCGTTAGGTAGGTGTGAGGTAGCCGGCATCTTATTACCAGTGACTTTCACTCCAATGTCCAAAGTTGTCAAGGGTTAGCAAAATATGCAAATTTCCCCACGAGACAAGTATGTCACTCATTAGCAGCCAAATTTTAAAAGTTTTCCACAGAAAAGATGATGGGAATTTTTACACACGCGTCTGCTTCCAAATTATTCCAAATTATCAAATTAATATTTTAACGCATCAAAACGTAAACCGAAAGCCTTAAATGTTAAAGGGCCTTTCGAGAAGCTTCAGGAGGAGAATTTTTAAGGTTAATTTTAGTTTGAAATTGGAGTGGAGTCAATCATTGACCTTGGCATTTCAAAATCCGTGTTTTCTCAATTAATAGAACAGTTAACATCATCTGATTGTGGAAACTTCAACAAGCCAACGGGGTGTGGAGCAAAACTAAACTCGGAGACTGCTGCGAATGAGGAAGATTGGAAGAATACAAGAATAATTTCAACGGTTCTCAATTCCGCATCACCTATCAATCATCATACGAATAAGGTTTGAATTTTTTTAACTAGAATCAAAAATTGTCAATTTTGATGCACCTTCTGCCTACCACCATAATTATTAACAAATTATACGTTCCCATCATTAACTTAGTACGTTCCTGCCCTCCTTCTCGTAAATTGACGCCATTCCGTGGACCTTGATTAGCTGTGTTAATAATAGTATTTACTACAAAAAACCCAAATGTGAAATGCTTCCCCATATGGAAAAATAATGCTTCCGTACACGCTTTCATAATATTTTTAATAATTTGTACAATAATTGTTTCTTCCTCCAATTCAGGGCCCATAGTTGATAGTTTTTGGAATTTCAAAAAAGTACCTGAGGATTCATATTGGAATATATTGATAAAATCCGATATGCAAGCCCCAAGCTCAGTTATAAAGAGCAAAAGGACTCTTACAAAATATATTCACGGTAAATTTACTCATTTATTTTAGCAATTCTTTTTCAAGTGGTAGACAAATCAAATGTGATATTTGAATCTTACAATTAAGTGCAAACTAAAGGCAGAGATGAAGATATCCGAAGGACTAGGCCTTCTACAGCAGGGGAATCCGTCATCGTGGATCTGGTCAATTTATCAGTTTACTCGGAGAAGACTGGGTTCAAATCACGGGGTAAAAACCTTTCCTATTTTATTGCATGAAATATTAATGCACCATTTGAAGACTGTTTCATTTAAATTAATAATAATTAATTTAAAAGTGGGCGGAAGTTTGTGTGCATGATCCTTTCATTCGAGGGGTTTCATCAAGGTCATCATTGTAGCTTTAGAGGATTTAGAGGCTGACTTGTTATTGTAATCAAACCTGTATTTAGCACCTGAACTTTTTCAAACTATACATATTTAAATTGGTCGACCTTGTAGCTCCTTACAGTTCAAGTGCAAGTGAACGTTTTGTAAAGTTAGGGAAATTAAATCCGCCTAACGAGCTTGTACTTCGTAAGAGTATTTGAATCATTGACCATCATACAATTCTTTCAGAATTAAGTCTTCAATCTCAAGTTATTATTGATTCCTTTGACAGAGACGATCAAAAACACCGCGGATTCAAACCACGTCGAAAACAATCTCAAAATTGAGAATAAAAGACCCACTTTATTTAGTAGGTTCAAAGTGCGTCGTTTGAGGCTCAAAGAATACGCCGGAGCTAAATACAACAACTTAAAGGGATTTTTATCTGCGGTATTCCAAATTATTGCTGAACGTTTCATCTTCTCCGATTCTTTTGATTTTGAGGGAGATCTGTCAGACGGAGAGGAAGATCACTTGCAAGGTAAAAATATAAATGTTTACAGGAATTTGTTCTTGCAAAGTTTAGAAGTTTATAGCTGAAAATTAGGGCTTAACGTGTGAAAATATTTCTCTTGTAGAATTCTTTTATATAGAATTTTTACTGAAATTTTGGCCGATGCAGCCAAAGTCTCGACTAACGTGATTGCAAATTTAGTCGTTGTAACTGATGTCGATGTGACTGATAATTTGGTTGTTGAAAACGATATTTGAAGGATGTGATTTTTTAAATACATACAAATAATCATAGCAAAAGTATTAAATCATAGAAGGATGTACTAGTCAACGGTCATGATATGTATGTATGATATGTAGTGCTGCACTTCTTTTGCAGTTTAGTTCTATTATTCAGTAATTTTTAGTTCAACCAAACAAAACTGTAATTAAAATAATTACTAAAACCCCTCTAGTGTATTTTCTCTATAAGGACCCGCCCACCCACCCCCCCCCCCCGTACGTAAGGTTAAAATAGCCCTTATAGATCTATATGTAAACCCATTAAATTTTTAAAATTTCAAAGCGTGACCTGCGGAGTAAACTTAGCGGCCGTCTTTTTAATTATCAAATCATCATTATTTCTTTCAAAAATGTGTAGTGGAAAAATCAAACTTCAAAGATTTTTTAATCCGCCTTAACGTGTCGGATTTTGATCACTTTTAAGAATAGTCTAGAACAGATATCAAAGAACATCTGTATCAATTATCCAGATCGGTTCTGATAATAAGAATCTTTCTAGGTGAACTATAAAATGCATATAATTTGGTTTTGCCTCATTGGTAAATTTTTACATTGCTGCTTATGCACCGCTTAATTCAACGACATTCTCTTTGTAGAAATTCATTCCCACGAGCAGTCCTCAACCAAAGAATGGCCATCAAATGTTAACAAAGAATATCCTGAGGCAAAAGCAAACGGTTAGCATTCCGCGTTGTACCATCTATACTCTCAAAATATACTAATCTGCCAGTTAATCAATTTGAAGTATATACAGTATTTTAAATACTTTTAATTGAATATGAATACTCATACATGAATACAATAATTTCAGTTTCTGCAGAATCAGTTAAAAATGAGTTTTCCGAGTGTGCCTCAAAACCGGAGGAAATAGACCCAGCAATTATTGCCTTTAAGTTCGAAAACTTGCAGAAAGGAATAAAGAAATCATCAGAACATGAGTATTCTGGTACAGAAAAATTGTAAACGAAAAAATCAAAATAGAGATAAATCAAATGAGCTGACAAAAATGATTTCAAAATTTCAGCTATACTTCATGACTTGTTCCCAAAACTAGAGGCACAAGGTCACGTTGCCAATTCCAACTGGCATGGGAATATTGGGAATTCCATGAAGAAACAGTGGTTTTATTTAGAAACTGATGTTCATATGGATAAATGGGGGGAAAAGTCCAAAGAGAACCGCAGTACAACAGTGTACGAATCATACTCGCCTACAAATGTGATCACACAGACATTCAATTTCAACAAAATAGTCCCAAACCCCCAAAAAAGAAAAATAAGGGGCGGCATTGAATGGAGTAACAATTCCTGTTACTTCGACTCCACCATTTTTGCCATGTTTCACCAAGATTTTCATTTAGACCCATGGTTTCTCCCTACGAATGAATATGCTGATTCCCAAGATGAGGAAGCAATAATGATAAAGGGAATGTTGTACACAGTCGTATGTTCCATGCGTTCTGGTTTCTGCCCTTCAAGGAATGTGGAAAAACTGAGGAATTATCTTGGCAATTTAAATCCTCGCATTGTTAAAATAATGTTAGGTATGATTTCCGTTTTAATATTAATTTAACAACAATGAAAGCTTGTTTACTTTGCCATTTTTGAAAAATTTTCTTTGTCGCAGACGTCGAAGAAATGCTGATGACCTTGTGCAAATCCGGTCTAAAATTGGCTCCTTTTATTAAATACACGGTTGGCAGTACGAATTTTTATCATCAAATTTTCTTCCAAAATGATTATAAGGAAATGAGGACCGTCCAAGAGCTTTTGGAAAAGAGTATGAAATTCCAAGGACTGACTTTTGCCTCAATCCCTCATCCCGCCCTCTTCCTCAAAATGCCTCGGAACAATGGAGTGCTCAACATTGTCGTTATATTCTTCCCAATTTGGAGATTGACCTTTCACATTTTGTTAAGGATGGTAAAAATAATTTAATTATTTTTTTATATCCGTCGGTCTTATAGCTTAGTTCAGACTTTTGGGTTTATATTTGTACAACATATTTTTGAATTTTATAGGGAGCTCGAGCATTTTCATGGTTTTGAGAGCTATCATTTGCTTACATAATGCGCATTACACCGTTTACGTTAGGAACTTGGATACTAAGCAATGGTCTTACTTCAATGATATGGGCCCATCCGGTCCATCGGTATTTATTTTAATTTCTTCTTCTACTCACAATCAGTATTCGCGTTTTATTTCCTGTTTGTCGTTATAAAACCCTGTACGCTTTTAATTCCAAAATTTCCCCCTAAACCCTTTTTTACTTCCTATCGTTTTGGTAAAACTAAATCTGCTACGTTGAATCCGTTGTGCAAGCATTTATAGCTTTGGAAAGGTAATTCTATGTAGTGTTACTTCAATGACATCCCTACAACGGTATTTATTTTCCTACCCCCAATCAATATTTTTGCGTTGTTGAAGTTTCCTACCAATTTTAATCATAACATAAATTAAATTAAACCTTCAATTTTAGTGCCTTATCTTTTCCCATCACGCCCGTTTGCCTCCTAGGTCCTCTTCCAATGACCTATGCTGAATCTTTTCCGTTGATTCATCCCTTGAGCAAATAATCAAATTTTTACAATGGCTCTTTTAGGATTATATATTGTGTTCTTATTCTAGATTGTCGAATTGGAAAACTTCGACGAAAAAATCGCTGATCAAATCAACACTATTGGTTGGCTACACAGTTCAGACTATGATTTAACGCATTTGATGAAAGGAGCCCATTTTTGTCTCTACTATCCACTTGAGAATTCAATTGAAGGAAATTCAAACCGTTAGGAACAAACCTATACTTGTGCTAAAATATTTGAAATCAGTTAAAGTAAAATTCTGGAGGGTGTTATGATGAAACATACTTAAAAATTAATTTGGGCTCTAAAAGACTATCTAGTTCCTCCAAAAAGCACCAGTACTAGAGCGCGTTATGAATTCAAACAATTAATGATAATAATTGTATTTAATTATTGTAGTGTTACCTATTTTTTCTTAAATTCTCAGATATGTATATAATTTGGTTTCCGCAACTTCGCCCTATTGTAACGCAGCACCTCGTGATGTGTGGTAATAATTATTTTTGTTATCAATACACTCGCAAGCACTCATTTTTGATACTTTCGCAGAAAGACATTACGTAGTTTCTGTGTATATGTGAGAAAATCTTTAAAGCAACGTGCATATTTATATGTCATATATGCATGAAGCAATGCATGGTATAGCTACACAATAAAATTGTTCGTACGTCAGGCTGATCGAACATTGTAATTGATTAACTATTAACAGTGAGCCAACTTGGCTGAGCCAAGTACGCTTCTGTGATGGCATCAATCAGGTCATTATCAAATAAGATTTGCGAAACAAAATTCGATTTTCAAAATCAAATTAATTAACCATAACAGAGCTATACGCCATACGCTATAGCGCGACCAAATGCTGCACTTATAATCCTTTTCGCCGTTGGTTGTGAAATTTTCTGTCCGTCCGTTCTTTCCAGCCACGAATGCGCCTGACATTTGTGCGTTACATGTCTAAATGAAAGTACATAGTGATGCAATGCTGTTACGTGACACTATACTGCTGCAATATTACGGCACTACACAATCATAATCATGAAGCATGTATTCAGTATACCAGTCCTTCTGATGCAACTCTAGCATTAAATAGCTGGTAGTTGGTAGTAATGATCCGTGCCAAAGCTTTGCGCCACTGCATTCTTTTAGCCGGAGAGGTCTTCCTACACATACTATTCATTTCAGTCACGTACTGGCTTTATTATATGTACAGTAGGATTTACTTACTTCAAACTGCAACTCTTTGCACGCGTCCTCAGTATATGATCAAATTGTTTCAGTTCTCTAGTGCTCAACGACACGGAGTCATTTCTAGAGCTGCGATCGGGTCAAGTAAAATTCAAACCTGACCATGAACTTGACTTGAACTTGAATCTTCAAGTAATTTTTACAACCATCTTGAACTTGACGAATCATCATCAAGTAAACATTGCCAAGTTTCAAGTTCAAGTATGCAAGTAGTTTCTGGAAAACCTGAACTTGACAATTAACGCGTGTTTCAGCCAAAATTGGACCTGAACTTGAACGCGACTTGAACGTGAACACGAACTTGAGATTTCAAGTTTTTTAAAATGTTATTAATCGCTTGGAACATAAATTGAATCATTAACAAATTATGTGTGCATAACTAAGTAAGCCCCTAAGATGTAAATAAACTTTAGGTAAGAAAGAGTAAGAACTGGTAGTAATTAAATGAGTCCCTAATCAAACACAACAGCAGACAAGGGGCGCGCTGTTAAATTCAGACTTTAGTTAGACAGTCAATGCCTGCCTAGATTTGCGCTGCTCCAAAACTAGCAAAGTAAATACTTGCTAGGGTGAAGTCAGTCAGCTGCTGCCTAGTTCTTAACCTGCCTAGTTCTAACGACGCGCAAAACTAGGCTGCTCCCGAGCAGCCTGCTTAACTCATACAAAAAGTAGGCGAAAACTTACTGTCGCCGTGTTGTTAAAAGAAGGCTAATCTAGGCTACTAGCAGCACGGCGTTGTTAAAGTCCGCCTAGATTAAAACATTTATAACTAGAATGGACTCCGTGTTGTTAAACTCTCGCTAGCCAGGCATTGCCTGGCTAAGTCTAGAAAATCTAACACTTTAACAACGCGCCCAAGATTTCAAAGATCGCCAATCTTGTTTTTAAATTTCAGCATGGCACCTCCCGGAAGCTTTATTTTAGCTAAATATTTTCTGGATTTAAAAATTTCGAAATTTTGAATGCGAACTATATAAAAAAAACATCACAAGGTATTATTTAAAACCACTACTTAAACAATTAAAATCACTCACAAGCAATAATTTATAATAATAATAATTTCTCTTAACTTTCCCATTTCCTATATTGTAAAGTTCACGAGCTGGGTGAACTCCGGTTTGCAATTGCCCCGGCGTGTGTGCCCTCAGAATTTTCTGTGGAACTCATTTTCGAAGCTAGACTGGCTTTAAAACCGACGTAAATATTTAAACAGTTAAGGGCCATGCTACACATTCGGCGCCTACTGGTATTGATAGTTTTAGACACGTGCGATGTATTTAGTTATTATGAATGAAAGCAAGACTGTATGGAAATTATACAAGGTATTTAAATTTATATTTCCGAGCCACAGCCCTTAATTCGTGTGCACATGCCTGGAATGTAAAAACTTGAACTTGAAGTTCGCGTTCATGTTCAGGTTTTTACGTGACTTGAACTTGATACCTCGTTCAAGTACTTTTTTTCATTTGAACGCGAACTTGACTTGACAAATAATTACATGGTCAAGATTTCTCTCTACTTGAACGTGACCTGAAATGGTCAAGTAAATTAAAATATTTACTTGAACATGACCCGAACTTGACCATGACTTGAAAAACGCGAGTTTTACTTGAACTTGATCGCAGTCATTTCTAAGTCAAATAAAAGGTTTGCCTTATCGAACGAATGGGTAAACTCGTCGTTTTGAATTTCTTGACTCCTTCGCTTAAAATTAAGAAATCAATTAGAACCTCTGGAGATTTGCAATAGATTGCAAAGGTAATGATTTCCGCGCTGTTTTTTAATATTTAAAGCCCATAGCTTAAGCCCTACAAATCTAATAGGAAGCTAGCACAACTTTTTCCGTATGTCCCTAATAAAACCCATTGAACTTGTCGAACGTATAGACGAAAATTCTACATGTAAAATTTTTGTTTCATTTACACGTTCTATAAGTTTCATAAGTTTTATACGGGTCATGCATATAAAATTGCGCCAGCTGTCTAATTTTAACAGTGCGATTTGAAATGTAAGCAGAAACCTACAATGGCCAATGCGAGGCTTCAAAAAAAATTTTTTGAAGAGATGAAAAAGACACCTCCACCGATGTGCTCAGCGGGGCCAATCAACCGGGATATGTTTAATTGGCAAGGAGTCATCATAGGACCAAAGGGATCACTCTATGACCTATGATAACGAAAGATTCAAATAATGAGGATGGGATTTGTTTGGATATTTTAAGTGACAAGTGGAAATCAACAATGGCCGTGAAAACGATCCCAAACAGTCCGTTGCGAGGGGACATTGCAGCAGTGTACCAGTAAAATCGACTGGAATAAAATCGTCGGGTCAGAGAACATGTGAGGAACAACAATATGTCCTAGTTTATAAATACAAACTCTATTGGATACCGAAATAAAAATTGCTTGTGTATAGTATAGTATGTCCAAGTTATGTCCATATAACCGTAGCCTAGCCTTGGCATTTGAGTATTTACATATACATAGCTATATATTCCAATTTTCGACTAATTAAAACCCAGAAGCTGGACTTCGATTATAAGAATTCATAAACATTAGTCATTTCATTGCCTCGCGCTGTGTGCATATTGGAGCAAGCAGGATTATTTAAAGAGATGCGAGTTCACTTTTAAACTTTTAATTACAATACACAGTCAGCTACCATAGTAACAGTTTTATCCGTCTTATGATTTAGAATGAAAAAATAAAACTAAAATATTTTTTTTCTCCTAAACTATTCATCCGATCTCAATGAAACTTTTTACACAAATACTACATAATAATAGTATTAATTTAAAGTTTAAAAAAAAGAAAAAATGTTAATCGTAGGGTTGGTTTTTAGAAATTGATTTTTGAATTTTAAAATATGAATAACTTTTGAAGTAATCAATTTATTTTGACGCGACTTCAAAATTTAAATATATTTTGACAAGCGCAATTTTTTAAATATAATTTCAAAATTGCGGAATTTTTTCAAAATTTTATTTTTTTTGAAAAATTTAAAAAAATGTTTTTTTGCAATAAAAAAAATTTTTTGGTTGAAAACCTTTTGTTTTTGCATGAAATTTTAATGTGACCTCAACTTTATAAACTAAAGGGGGTGAAGGGGGCGGTGGGGTGGGCTGACGCCGCCCTACGCGACAGCATCAAATTATCGCGGAGCCGGAGCGATGATTTTTACATGACGAATTATACGAGGACATTGCTCGCAGCTGAATGATTGTTGGATGAAGAATTATATGGATGTACATACTACTTTTGTACAAATACTATGAATACCTAAACTACGGTTGCAATAGTTTATACAAAAAATTTCTGGACGAGAAAGTTTTGGACAAAACTGTTTCCTGGTTGAAATAGTTTTGAACAAAAAATTTTCTGGACGATATAGTTTTGGACAAAACAAATTCTCGATTAAATAATATAGGTCGGAAAATTTTCTGGATGAAATAAATTTGTACGAAAGATTTTCTGGACAAAATAAATTTGTACGAAACATTTTCTCGACGAAAATATTTTGGACGAAAAATTTCATCCAAAAAGTACTGGACGAAGACATCTCTGGACGAATCTTCCGGCTACACATCAAATTATGGCCGAGCGATGATTTTTTCGTATAAAACAGAATTACTGGAAAACTGGTTAACCGATTTTGACCAAATTTTCACCGTTCTGCAACATTTTATATTCCCCAGGTCAGGGTTTTTTGAAATTCGAAAAAATACTTTTATTTTCAATATAATGATATCTTTTGAGAATTGTGAATTTTTTTTTGAAAAAAATGTTCAAAATTTCAAAGTATTTTTTCGAATTCCAAAAAACCAAAGAAATCTGACCTTGTGAATATAAAATGCTACAGAATGGTACAAATTTGGTCAAAATCAGTTCACCAGTTTTCCAGCAATTCTGTTTTACGCGAAAAAACCGAAAATCTCCGATCACACTCGTATTATTGCGACCGCCCTGCAACCACCACCAATGGGTGTCTCGTTGTCAGTACTACGAACTTATCACAAAAGTTTGTCATTCCTAGAAAAAAAGGTTTTTCGCATTCGCATTTGGGAAAATGTAACCACATGCTCATTAATCAATCGATTATTCATTCACGTTTCCTTTTCTTTTCTGCGCTTGATCCCATCTAGTTAATTGTTAACTGGGATTCGTTAGGTGTTGCTGCCTGATTCAGGATGGTGGCTCACATGGATACAAATTATGAAAGCACATTTTCTATTGTTTCTGTTTTATTATTTACAGTTTTCCTAAAGATGTTGTTTTCATTTAAATGCTCTTTTCTATTGGCTCATGGGATATTCTTATGCATTGAAAGAAAGTTATTGAGAGAAAATTGTTATTGAAGTCAGTCAGCTTTTAAACTTGTCAAAAGAAAGACGTGAGTGAGGTTCATTCGAGAGTTTGTCTTTTCTTTAAGTTACGACAATCTGAGGTGAGGCCGAAAGCTGGCGAATTAGAGGCATAACCTTCGGAGTGAAAAAGTGATTTTCTCTAACAATAAGTAAATATATTGCGATTTGCGCTGGTCCTTCATTAATTACAAATAAAATCAAGAGGTATAAAAGTGAGCCTGTCATGGCGGGTCAGAACATTAGGCCTATACCCGTCTTGTGTTTAATACGTATATTTTAACATATATACATAGCTGAAGTATAAGTGGCCATGATTACAAGGAACCATTTCCATCCAAATTCAAATTCCGCTTTACACACGATTCTTTGGTACAGTAATGATGGAATTCTGCAGAAAGTTACTACATTTCTGCATTTATCACAAATCACGGAGACTTAATTTTTCGAAAAAATTTTCTATACATTTTGTCCTAAAATAAGGGGTTCAAAAAATTAGAAAAAATTATACAAATTAAAGACAATTTTTACTGCTGGGAATAATACAGATACTTTGATGGTCATGAGAACTAATTACGCATGAATAATCACTGGAAATTGTAAATGTTTGTTTTACACAGGTTGTTTGCTCGGGTCGTGGGCTGCTGCTGTGGATCTACATGTTATGTTGAGAATTGGCCAATGAACATTATTAAGGGCAAATTATTCTAAAGTGCACTTTAAGCATGCAATTTTTCATTAAAGAACATGTACCTTTATATGTACATGTACAAACGGCACATAATATAGTCAACGTTATAATCAAAACTGGAAATTTCTGACAATGAGCGAAAATAAAAGCTAAATGAGAATGTGCCTTCGGTAGTTTAATGCCAGCATCAATGAGCATAACAACTCAAATTTATTTAATTTTCCATGCCAACATTTACAAAAAGTAAATTAAATTATTATGACAGTTGGAATAGGAACTGTAAGTAGAGGTCAAATATTTAAATAAGTTCTTACTTTTGTTCTAAAAGTTCTAAAATAATTCTTATACTAGTTCAAATAGAGATTAGATATATGTAACAAGTGCAAGAAACGCCAGGGCTATGCTTATGCTTGCGGAAATCAATTTTGAAATAATCTGGATTCTATTCCGTGAAAAGGGCTCAATAGATAATATTAAATCAAATAATTTTCATTGCCTACACTCATATGGGTGGTAAAAAGAAACCTATTAACGATATTATTTAGAGAAACAGTTACAAAAATATTCACATTCCAAGAGCATTAAACACAAAGTCGTGCTAATTTCTAAGAACTGGTTTGTAAATCCATACTTGCGAGTCAAACATTATTTCTTGTTGACGTGGTTCGTCATTATTGTGATTTCTGCTCCAAGTGAATATTTCACCAGTTTCAACTTCATCCGTCTTAAAAGATGGAAAAAATAAATTAGCTCAAATCCCTGCAAATTTGTTGTGATTGAAGAATTACCTTTAATGGAATACGTGGTGACTGAGGATCACAACTAGTCTTTTTCCACCGCCGTTTACCAGCGGAAGCCCAGTACGAACCAAGTGAGTAGAATATGAATTCATTATCCATTTTGCAGATCACTCCGTAAAGATTAAAATTCTGGTCTGAAAAGATAAATACCACGGAAATTCTACGCAAAAACAAACTTGTTTGGACAAACTGCTGAACTTCAAGACATCAGCAGATTGGACAGAAAATGCGAAATATTAAATTTTTACCTGTCGATTTTTATAGCAACATGAACTGATATATTTGTTTTCCAATATTAATTTCTAACCAAATTTCGGGTTTTGTGCAAACTTTCGTTTTATATAGTACTAGATCATTACGCAGTCGTTCTATTTATGTATTTCAATTATTTCAGTAATTCATGCAGTAATTCATTCAGTATTTTCTTCAATCACTGCATGAAGATCAAGCCGTACTCCGCGATCAGTTTTCCAGAAATCTGATTGTCAGAATGGGTTAAATATGATATTCTAGAGAATATTTATTTAGGAACCGAGCTTTCCTCTCGTTGTTTTAACTGAATCATAAATCGTACGATGGAACATTTTTGTCCAAGTTGTCGCTCTCAGCCTAGCACTTGTGAATTGATTGTGGGCATAGTGGGCAATCACTATGCCCACTATCAATC
>JAQFXU010002095.1:0-23033 GCA_034693705.1 Spatulosminthurus flaviceps
GTACATACAATGGCGACCGCGGCTCTACATTAAAAAAATATTATTTTGTATGAATTCTCAAGCTTGGAAACTTAAAACTTACACTTTACCTCTCTTTCTCTCCGTAACTTTTTTCCACTTCACTGTACATTTCCATAGGAGATGTCGAAACAAACGAACCGCTGCCTGGACCGGAGATCACAACATTATAAAAGGCTATCCGTGATGAATATCCCAAATATTGCAGCTTTGAAACTTTCCTCCTCCACGTAGTGGGCTGTGCAACCCGCGCCCCACCCCTGCAGTGCAGGGCTTTAATACTAGTTTAAAATTGATGATGCTTCATAGATGATAATTTTCATAATACATATGCCGCCAAATGTTTTGAATGAATTAAATTTTATAATAATAATACATCGATCCGCCCCCAGCTTCGCCCCTCTATGCGACTTAGCACACCGTGCTAAGCGTCTAACTTTTTTCGTAGTAAAAATTATGGGGTTTAATTAATAGAGTTTTAGGGAAAGCGAAAAATGAAGGACTGTAAATGAAACATTCATAAGTAGATATTGAATTTGGAGGATTCAGCATTCTGCGTATATATAGTTGGTTAATATAATAATAGTTTATTTTCATTTTTTATTAAGGTTACATACAGACATGACATTACAGACTTTTTCCTATTAATTATCTACGCCGATACCAACTGCAGTACAAAGTTAATGCATAAATTATAATGAACAATGAAAACAAGACAGATGAATGTGCATGCCTATTATGTCTCCTGTGTTATAAATAGCTGGATAAATTTGTATGAAATATATAGACTTTAGGAAGATAAATGTGATTGAAATTGTCGTTAAGGGTGTGTGTGTTGTTTCAAATGTTTTCATATGTAAACTTTTCTAAGTATCAAAGACGTGGATTACACATGGGGGAATGATTCAAAGGAAGAGAGAGAGAGAGAGAGTACTAAATTCAACACGAGAAGTAGTAGGAAAGAATTAAAGCGTGCAGTGTAAATAATATGCAGAGGGTTGGGTCTTCCACTGTAATAAACTATTCACTTTAAAAAAAATCGGAGGAGAGATGCTTCGTAATAAGAGAGTTTTTTGGTTATTCGGTTGTGAAGAATTATCTTGGATGTTTAAGATGAGAGATAGTTGAAAGATTAATGAGAGCAGGGGCATTAGATGATATGATTTGTTCGAGGTGAGTGTCTGGCTCTTTATTATCTATGTAGGTGGTTGTAGACTCATCTCTTCCCATCGCTCGGGAAGTTTCGCTCAAAACCTGAGAAATTGCTCGTAGGAATTTTTGCTTTGAGAGAAATGCAAAAGGGATAAATATATAAGCAATGCGACATACATATGAATGTAGGTAGTAATTTTTTGTCAACGAGAAAAATCAAAGGCCGAAAATGTGTAGAAGTGGCTACGGAGGGGTTTCTGTATGTTCCCCTGCATAAAGAAGCATGAACAGTTGGGAAATGTGGTGGTGGCAGCCATGGTAGAATTGGCGGTAGGAGAAGATTATATTAAATTATTATTTTTAAACTGTGAAGGAATTAAGGCAAGGAAACAGTTGCCCCTTGGTTCCAACGCTCCAAACCTTACTGCAAAGATCCTCGAAAAATTTCCCTAACTTCTCATCTCCGTGCCAATCTGTGTCCGACCGTTGGACGAAGATCTGTTCAAGTTACCAGTCCGAAATTGTTCTTCAGCAGTATAAGTTCGTTTGTCTTTTAAAGCTGTGCTTCTCTGTTTTTCACAATATCTTAAAAATCTTCATCGAAGTAACGTCGTGTGATCGAGTTACGTTTTCAACGTAATATTTAATTTTTGGGAAGATGTCTTTGGAAAGATCAACTAGTAAGTACGAGCCGGACAAAGTAATCAAGGCAGTGTTAAGAGATTGTGCGGATGATTTCATGTTGTCTGAATTACCCACTGGTCCAGCAGCTTCACATTTATTCACCTTGCAACATTTCACCGAGGAAGAGAGCGAACGTTGTCACGGGGATGCTCCGCAAGACGACAAGATGAAAACGTTTCTCGGCATTCTAAATTCCAAGTTAGTTTTATTCAACCATTTTGAATCCCAGCCGTTTATTGATTTATTTACACATGTTTTTGGTGACGAACAAAATTTTTAGGTAAAACTCCAATAAGTTTGCGATGGAAAAATGATGTGAGACATATTTAGTAGATAGCGCAACTTTTTATGTATCTTCCGAATAGATCCCACGTATAGATGAAATTTTTACATGTAAAATTTTGGTTTATACCTTCAGTAAGTGCTATAAGTTTTATACGGGAGATACGTAAAAAGTTGCGCTAACTGTCTATTTAGAAGGGGGGTTGATTTGTTACATAAACTAGCAAATTCTCTAGAGAAGGTGGGCACATGTGTAGATAATACTGGAAATTATGTATTTGCTTGAAGGCATAAGGCACGTTTGTGCAGTCCCTATAGCATCATTATTTCTAATGACATAATTAGTAGGAAAATGGTTTCACTTGATAAACCTCCATTAACGTTTAAGTCCTAAAACTGATAACATTGTTGCCACCAGACCGGGGGCAGACGACGTATATTTTTTTAGGTGTCAAGTAGGCGGTTAAATACGAGGAGGGCGATAATGGTGTCGTAATCGTAAATGTGGTCATACCAGAAAAAAATTTCGGAACGGATATTAGAATTGGTCAGACTTGATTTGGGGTCGCATAGCATTACGATTTGGAGGGGTTTCTACCAGAAAATGTATCGCCATTATTTATAAACATTTTGGTGAAGATGTCATCCCTGCCTATGTGAAAATATGTCAGACATTTTTAAGGGAAGCTACAAGGGATTTTGTTCCTAACTCATCCTCCCAAACTCAATTCGTAAAAGAAATCTGACCGGTCCCGAACAAAGTTCCGAAAAAACTATTTCAATTATGGCGCCTACTCTACTTACACTGAATAAACTGAATGGTGAACAGCAGGTTTTCAACTAAGAACAAAGGAAATAAGAGGTTCTCACATGATACATATTTTGAATGTTGAATGAACTGCAAACAAGGTTGTTTTTTTGATTTTGGTGGGTCCTTGGTATGGTAATTGTAATTAAAGTGCACCCCACCAGGTGCTTGGGAATCCTCGTATAAGTGAGGACTGTTATCGATGTAGAGGAGTGGGAAGGAAAAAAGATTATGTAGTTGAGATTGGTTGATGCGCTTATAAATGGGTCAAATGATGATTACAGGTGCGACGAAACCCTTGATGTTTTCATTGATTACTTGGATAAGAAGAACCAGATGCATCCGCATTTAGTTCGTGTCCTTGTAGCTTCTAGAGATCGACGAAGGATTAATCCTGAGGATGAGGATGATACTCCACTCAGTGATCTTGCTCCGGGAGATTTCCGACGTAAATTCTAATGTTATCATTTGGATTTAACTATGCCTTTCTTGTATCTTGGGCTACAATGTAAAAAAGGAGCCATCTCAATTAAGGCTGCATGCAAAATTGACAGTTAAATTAAGTGGTAAAAGGAGCCAAGTCTGTGCACGTATACATGTGAGACCTCCACCGGAGCTGCTGCTCCGGTGGAGGTCTCAGGAAATGTCCCATTTTTGCTTTCGAAGTGGAAAAGGGCTGACTTGGAACTTCCTCCCTTCCTTGTATGTATTTAGCCGTCGTTCTTCGACATAGCTCCTTTTGGAAATTTGCCGGATTGTATATTGTAGCCATTATAACCAGTTTAATACGGTTAGGACGATAATAATTTTTGAAACAGTTAATAACGGAGCTGTGGAAATTATCCGGAACGTGATAATGTCGAGCACGACGGCTCGAGGGAAGTGGTTGGACGTGGCATGCTCCATTATAAAAAATGAGACGGAACTGGGCAAGCTCAAATCTGTGGATGCTGGCCGACCGGAAAAATGGATTGACATGTCGTTGGAATTCTGGATCAATGCTTATGACTCCCCATACAAAGCCACCTACGATACTCTCGTTCAAATTTTAGAGCACAAGAAGATGAAGAATATTGCCGGTTAGAATTCCTTGTTTATTTCCTTAAATATTTGCTTTTTATGCACTTAACAGGTGTCAAATTCATATTACTTTTGACCATTTTATAGAATCCATCCTAAAAATCAAGCAGAAATTATCCAACGCCTGTGCAGAATATGCTCCTTCTCAATAGAACTGCAAACTTCGAAATTAATGGCACAACTCTATAAAAATGATGTATATGTAAAGAAATCGATGTTTTCTGTATACTTAAAAAAAGCCTGTGAAAATGTAAACACTACTTCACATGTTCACATTTCATCGTATTATATTTATTTAGTTGAGTAGACTGTAATTCCATTCACAATGTATTCAACTCTTTGTAATACATTTGTCAGAGAGGCATATTTGATTCAATTACCAAAAGTTGTGCCAGCAATAATTTCTTGGCAAAATTTCTCTTATGTAAAATTACTTGTTAAAAAATGTCCGTCTCACCGATCAAAGGCGTTCCTGTAGTATGCAAAGTATGTATGTAATTTATGGAATCTAAAAAAATGAGGCTACCCTAACTTTTTGGCTGGAACGCCTGTTCTTCAAATAAAAATAGCCTCCTCATCTGTCCGAATTTCCAATCATCATCTTTGGAAAAAATGCAATGAATTCTGTATATTGAAATACGAGCTTACACATACTGTTGACAGCATAGACATGAGGTACAAAATCAAACTAAAAAGAAGAAAGAACACCAATGGCTACGACCGCCAAAACCTCTACTGGTACGTGCTACAAGTCTCCATTATTTCCTCTCGTCATCCAAGTGAGGTCCTGTGGCGCAACGGATAACGCGTCTGACTACGGATCAGAAGATTCCAGGTTCGAATCCTGGCAGGATCGTTCAATTTTTGCTGCTCTCTTGTCCTTTACAAATCATTTTATTGAATTACACGAATCTGGCTTCTGTTTTAAATATTTAAAAATAGTATTTACAAGTATATTACTCATTACCATAATTATTGACACTACAAACAGGAAAACAACCCAAGGTCGTTGGGAAGTATATATTACTATATATTGCATTTAAGAATACCTTGTACCCATTGTATAGCAAATACGTTTACTATATAGTATATGCATAGGAATAGATAGCAGATGTACATTACGTGTTGTTTATCATGTAGAAAATATAGTTTTGTGTTTGTACTTATACTATCCAAATTGTCTCTCCGCGTCTCAGCTGATACTGGTGTATTTATATGCAGCAATATCATACACATGTAAAATCTGTTGTAAATCTCATGTTCCTTGCAGTATATGTGACTAGATGTATTAATTGCAAGGAACCTATTTATTGACGTATATAACAATCTCTTAACAACATTTCCCGGATGAAGAAAGTATCTGCTTCCTATGGCAATTATTTCTCTTACCCCACACTGTGTGGGCCACACACACCCTCAACCACGTCACGGAAACTTGTAAAGGCATAGGCATTTAAAACCCACCAGTTTAAAATAAACACGCCAGAAGCCACAAAATTCTAAAATTGTTTGTCATCGAAATAAATGTGGGTATCGACATTTTCCCTCCCCACATTTCTTGTAAATTGTTTGTAAAGTAAATACATGTTCAAATGGACATTTCTTATTAGCAACCTTGTAAGATTGAAATTTGTTTTGACCCAAATTCAATCGACTGCCTGTTCTTTCACGTTCATTTTACAACTTCTATATTCGTTTCTTCCTAATTCCTCACAGACAACCTCTTTGCTATATAATAGAAAGGTTTATAAACAGTATTTACGTGCTTTATCACATGGATAAACTGAACGATAAATATTCAAGTGGGAGCGGAGACCTTTAGTCATAAATCTTGTCTAGGTTGGAATTGACATCATGTTTTTACATATGTTACTTTCACGTTCACAAATTATTCTTGGAATCCCTGCAGACAGACTGAATGGCTTAAAATCAATGTTATTTGAGTGTACATAGTGTAAACAGGAACTGCCTTTCTCTAGAAACATAGAATCAAACGATATACAGTCCTTAACATCATTTACTTACCATTACTTGTATTTTATTTAAAAAAAAGGATAAGTAAACAAGGCAAATCAAAAATCAAAATAGAAACACAAAATAACAAGAAGAAAATATTCATGGATTTGTCCAATAAAATTCTGAACATATGAACTTGAC
This sequence comes from Spatulosminthurus flaviceps, assembly GCA_034693705.1. Classification (NCBI taxonomy): domain Eukaryota; kingdom Metazoa; phylum Arthropoda; class Collembola; order Symphypleona; family Sminthuridae; genus Spatulosminthurus; species Spatulosminthurus flaviceps. The sequence continues at coordinate 6,182 of JAQFXU010002095.1, forward strand.
ATTGGAAGACGGAGCATGAGTTACAACCAAAGTTTACCAACCAAATAAAGACTGACCTTACAAATTCTGCGGCACTGGGTCATTTGTAGACCATATGGAGCTCAAATATTTAACTACTATTTTTATTACACCGTCCGTGTGCATACGCCAACCATAAAAAAAGTCCAGCTTAGCAATTAACTCGTCAAATACTCTGTGTAGTTGTACACACACACCATATACACACCCAGTATGCAAATATATGAAAGGTACTGCCTTCAGCATATATACACAGTGCTCAAGTTTCAAGTCCTAAAAGTCAGGTCCGTGTCATAATTTGTACCTGGAGTTCTCACAGCGGCTTAAAATTATTTTAAATCGCGTGCACTCGTTTTAGACAAAAAAATGACTTTAGGTCGTACTCAATTATTTATATGAGTACTACATACTGTGAGTCTGTGAGTACGCGTGCGAACATATTAAGGTAAGTATCTATGTGATGATTACATATAAATGCTACGGTGGAACTTTGGGGAAGGAATTTATCGGACTGGGAAAAGTGAGAAAAAAACTTTGTCAAATGAGCGAATAAATTGTGGTTAGTCATAAAGCTAAATCGGCGAGTATGACAACATTAATGCACGAACCCTGATAGAAAAAACAAGTTGTCATGACTCCAGCTTCGTAAACACAAACTATCGATATGGAGCATATTACTAGAATTTACTATGAATGTATAGAGTTCATTCCAGTTCCGAATCCGAAAACTCCAGCACAATTTCTCAGCTAAGTTAAGCTCAATAAATTATATGTACATGGATAAGTGCAAAAGTAGAGCATATTCCTTCCGTATGTACATTAAAAACACCTTGGATTTGCACAGAGTTGAGGTAGTTACTTAGCCAATACGAGTATTAGTGTGTAAATACCCGAGAAAAGTTGCTTGCAATCGCATTTCTTTATGTATGCATGCAAAACAATAATCGTAGCCTTTCAGTTTTACGGACTCGAGTCACTGAGTTAGAGCTTTATATAGTCGTGCAAATTGACCTCCACCATTGACAGAATCACAGAATCGATTGAGGACGTGACAGAGGAAAAGGAGCGGAAAGTTGTCGAAAAGGCTTTGTGTCCTAACTATTCTTTAGGAAGTTAAAGTGCTAATGAGGCCAATAGGCCTGTGACTATTTATTTAGCAAACTTGTGAAATCTGGAAATTGTTTTTTTTATAATAATTTTCTTAAATGGTAAGAAAAGAATTTGTTGACTGAACCACTGAACAACCATCGGAATTTAACTTGGTTTCGACGAATTTTTGACATCAGAACATGTCCATCAATCATCGTTGCCTCTCCGGAATAAGGGATGGCAAAAGAGCCGGAAGTGTTCGAAAATTTATACAACGGAAACCAAGCTGGTGTTTTGTAAAATTATTTTATGATGAAGTAATGGAACCATTTAAATTCAAAGAATTCAGGATACGGATGTGTGACAGAATTTAAAACTGTAATAAGCATAAACTAAAAAATATGTCACCGCCTTTGATAAGTGAATACAAGAGATTCTTCGCGGTAAAGAGAGTTTGCCAAACATTTTTAGGAGGCCCAAAACTATTTTCCCACCCAATTTCCATCGTCATTCAAGTCTTTCTATTTACTTTACCGGCCCTGATATTGTCCATTGTGGACTTGGTGGAATTATCTGGGGATCTTCTATGGCGGGCTTTGGTTGTGGGAGTTACCGTGACACTCCAAGATTTTTTCATAAATTTTTTCTCTTTCCTTTTGAAACGTGGCCATCAAAATATTGCACCTTCGGAGAGCATGAACAATTTTTTGGAGGAGGAGGATCAGGTAACTTGGTCGTGTCATATTATGAACTCAAAAATGTTTAAAATAGATATTGTAAATAAGGAACTGAAGGCTTCTTAAAATGGAACAAAAACAAAAGCTTCTTAAAGGAATACTTAAATGGGAAATGTTTTCTTGTAGAATGAATACGATGGATTCTTCAAAGCGTCCACGTGGGTATTCATCGCTCCCAATGCATCCGTTGGGTTTCTACAGATCTTCTGCATCATCCTGATGTCATCATCCTTTGCTCTATGTACACCTCTTGTATTTTCCAAGGTAAGCTCTATATATTTACACAACTTTGTATTTGTTTAGCTCTTTGAAGTGGGGCTCAAGGGGGTATTTATCATTTCACCCCTGGATTTGCAATTTCAGTCTACAACATACATATATATAATATTTTGCATTTCTTCATGTTTTTCTTCATACATCACCCACCTATATAAAAACTCCACCGTGACAGGAGTAAAAAATTAGAGTAATGTCAAAACTCATCCATCTCTCGATTACGGACTACTATTTTAAAACGGTAGGGTAAAATGTGGAATAAATGAAAATGTACCCACAGATACGTAAGTACATTACATTACAATATTAATATAACATGGCAGGCAGCACTTCGTGGCAAATCGGTATTACATACACATACAAATACTTATTCCCGGCTTTGGCTTCCATGTCCCCCGTGTTTTCAACCAACAATAATATCGTATGGCCATTAGTCTATTCCATTGCATTGAAAAGAAGCTAATATGAGCATGTGAAAACACGACACACTTGTCATTTTTTCCAGTGTGTCCTTAATAAAAAACGATATGACCGTAACGTTACACAATGTCCCATATAATGTCACCATTATCGGGACATAGCATATGCGTAGATCCTAATTAGATACACAAGTATGTACGTATAGGGAATTGATCCTATCCAAGCTGGCAATCCGGCGGTTCATAATTGTAAGTGAAAAAGAACTGATTCGTTTATTGTAATAATTGATCAAGTTGATTTCCGTCATTCTGTCTCACGCATCCTATGTATGTCATCATCTATAGTGTATAACCTAAGGTATACACCTACAAATATTGATTGATTCGCAATTTAGTTACTTGTAACCCTATAGAGTCCGAAAGGTGTAGTTTATAGCTTGTGAAATATTTAATAAATACATTTATCGGATATGTATTGTTAGCTTATTCTGAGGAGTGAGGTAGTCAGTGGACTATTGTCCATTGCAGGATATATTGAAATAAATTGCTTAGAATTTCGCTATTAGTACTCTCAGACACCCAGAGTAATTATTGCTTCTATAACTACTTTCAGGAGTTACGGCGAAGGCAACAGCGGCCACCGCTGTCATGTTCGAATATTTGTACATACTTAGATAGGTATGTCGACAGGTACAATCCTTTAATTAACTATATAGGACTAACCCAGTTCGATATAAATAATGGCAGAAGATGAGAGGTTAGTGACTCTTTACGGGTGGTGGCAATCAAACTTAATAGGAATAATTCGTATTGATTTATCAAATCCACCATAGACCGTTGTTGCTACCGATATTTGAAAGCATTTAATGACGAAACCCTAAATATGTATTAATTATCTATCGGAGTGCTTGAGTCGCTACAGTTGCCTTACTTTAAAAGTACCTTAGATGGAGATACTGAAACTACTCGATTGTTAGTTGAGATGTATGAAAAATCGTAATTTTTTAATTTTGCTCAAAGGGAACGGCTGGAGTCCTAAGGGGGTTGGCCATCTTTGCACTTTGTATAGCCCGATATTCGGCAGTGATAAATTTTACACCAGAAGTTAGTAACTTCGATGCGATAAAAAAAACAGCGGTTAGGCTCTACCGGCCTTTTTATACTTTCCTAATTGGTGGGAGTTACTTCGGGGCTTTGGCGTAAGTTGCTCCTTCGTATTAAGTTACTATGTTGAATGGTATGAATTATGATGAATCAAATGATCCTATGAATAATTCAAAACTTGAAGTTATGATGGCTTTTAATTAAAATGTAGGTTTTGCGAAGGCTCCGTTGACAGTTTTTACTTTACGTTGACACTGGCTCTCCTTCCCTTTCTCTGGGTCTTTGGAATCCTCCCTCCTGTTGATGCTCTTTTGCCTTGGGCCTTTGAAACGGTAGAGAAATGATTTGATTAAAGTTTTGAATATTAAAAACTAAAAGGAATTATCATGGAATACTTGTTCAAACTGCTACTATTTTTAAAAGATCCTTCGACTCTTTGGGGGCGTTCCTTCATACTATTACTTTGGAACAATTCTGGGTATCTTGCTGGGCTTGGTATGTGCCATTTTAGCACTGGTGGCAGCGGGTCAGAATGCCGTGCTCCTTTTGATCCTCGAATGTTTCTTTGGCTACTTAATTTCCTGTGATATTGGTGAGTTGAGAATGATGCATATATATGGTTAGTGTATAATATTAGGTGCGTGTTTATGTAATTACGTTAAGCAATATACCTGACCTGGAGAAGGGAAAGGTCTGACTGGAACTGTTATTAAGCTGTCTCAAAAGACAATTTTTCACAGTTGAGTAATAGCACGCGATGTGGTGGGTAAGAGAATCATGTGTCTTCGCTTTTGGAACAATGTGGTTTATAAAGCATGAGAATCAAAAGCCTGTCTCAGAACTAATGCTTTCTCTTTGATTCCGTCGAGTGGAATAATTGGTGGAATAAAATAATTAAAAGGGATTCATCCGAAGATTAAATAATCTCTCATTGGAATTGGTGAACAGGAACGGTGCTGAATATCCGGTCGACGTTTTGTGAGGATGTGCCAGCCAAAACTGCGATTGCACAACTTGTGAAGCCTTTCCTCGCAGTATTGACGTCAACTATCTGTATCATTTTGGTGGTGGTGACGGAGATAAATAGTATACCTTATAGGGAGGGCTTGACAAGTGCCGTTGTCATAATTGCATTATCTTCTTGGTTCATTCGAGGGGTACTCATTGCAAGGAACGAGCCTCCACCTAAGGCTATGGTACTCATCTTTGCTATCTGGGATGGGATTTTAACTTATATCCTGCATATTTGGCTGACAATTCAGTTCACTCGTGATGCAATGAAGCATGAGAATTCTGCTCAGTCCCTTATGGACCTATTTGAATATGTGGTCACGATCAGAGCTTATTCCCTGGCAGTTTTTCTCCCGAAGATGACTTCGGTTGATGTGATAATCAGCAGCTTCTACCCTGAATTTGCCCCTGAAGGATGGCTGAGATATAAATTCGTCTTTGTTTTATTTTTCATTTCACTTATACGACAACGAATATTCAGATTATTGAGGTTCACCAGGATGATTATCCTGTTTGCTCATTCCTTCTTCACAACTCCACTTTTAGAGAACAAGTGCATCTTTTCACGTAAATTTTTAAAGTATTTTTGATGCTTAAATCAATGCAGTTTTCAGAAATTTTGATTAAGTGTGATAATACACTGGGGAAAATGCAAAATGCATACTCGGTTTTTAGTGGCTGTTGTAGCAGGGATTCCAATATCATTGGCATCATTACTCTCAGTTGCGGTGATGGAAGGATGTACATTGGTTCCGGTTTTTACGTTGCCAATCTTTCTGGTGGGCTTTCCAAGACCCGTGTCTTTTTGGAAAGAGAAATGGTTTCCGTCTACGGCTAGTTCTAAAGAAATAACTCGGAGTGCGGTTGAGGGTAAATCCTTGGACTGGACCATTTACTCGCAGATTGCTCCGCTGCTGACGAGAGATATTGTGAGAAAAGCTCATAAGGCAAAACTTCGTAAGTTTCAGATGGTCTTTATTGCTTTTTGTTGGTTTGCAAATAACAGATTGATTCCTTTACATTTTTATTGTTTGAAAGGAAGTCAGTTGACGTAAATATTTTCACAAGGACTTTGCAAGCTCTGCGTATTTAGAATTCTTTTATTATTTCTCTCAGGGTTGGAAGAAGGCCAAGGCTTTATTGCACGTTATGAGGACAGGCTAATTTTCCTTCGGATAGTTTCTTCCGGGTGGAATTATGTCTATGTTCAAGTGAGAGGACTGGAGATGCAGGAGCAAACTTCATGTCATCATCAAGTACGAATAATAATTTAATGGTTTGTTTATTTTGGTAGTTGGCTGTGTTTGGTAATTTCCATCTGTGGCTGCAACAAATTAGGAAGCTGCGTGGATTGATGAAGTGTTTGAAAAAGCATTTGGAGAAGATCGAAGGTCAATTTCTGCTTTGGGCTTTCCATCAAGTATCCGAAACTTTTTATTTGGAGCAATAAAGCCTCTAATGACCGTGATGGTATCCACGTATGCGGAGTCAAAGTCAACATTGGCTAATCTGAGATCAAAAGAAGAGATTAGGATTTTCCAAAGCATGTTCTACCGAGCTTTTTCCTATCTATGGATAAAGAAGAACCCAGTTTTTAAAGGAGAGTCTTACCAAAGACCGATAGCAAGTGGGTATCATTTTATTCCACCGGGTGGGGCTACAGTAATTACAGTTTCCGATGCGAGCTTTGATGAAAAAGACTTTTTTGACGACGAAGATATTCATCGCAGTCATCGTCAGAATCGAAACAATCATCAGAATAATCATCCAAATGGAATAGATTTTTCAATGTCTAAGGCATTGTTCAGTGCAACGATGGCTAATGTCAATGCAATGTTACCGGGCAGTGCCGTGGGTCCGAGGGTTCCAATAGGTACAACAGTTGTGCCAAGTAGGGAGGCTTGGTCGAACGGATTAATGTTTCCGCAGTTACCGGGAATGGAGGTAACGCCTCCGGAAGAGGAGCGGTGGAACAACAATCGGTCTCGAGGTGCCTCAATGAGCCGGAACAGCTACTTAACTGATGATGGGAGTGACACGCCGGATTCTTTACATAGGGCTCCTGGAGTAGGATTAAATTCTATGTGGGTAAGGAAATGTGTGGGCGAGGCCATTCCATCCAACGCTGTCAAGAACCGGGTAGAGAAACTCTGCTACAAAGCTTGGCAAGCTATAATGGGGTCAGATGACGGTGATTACTTATTCAACTGGATTAATTCCATAAAAATGTGTGAACAGCGTTTCAACAGTTTTAATACTGTCTCTTTTCCTTTCGCAGATTTGATGGAAATAGACCTGTGCCAATTTTTCAGTGAGGATTTCTGGTTAACGGCAAGAAAAGTAGCCAGGCTCAATTCCTTGGGAAAAATCAGTGTGGAAGAAATTACTGTAAAGGCTTTGAGGTCAGTGAGATTCCGTAAATGGAAGAAATATGTGCACGTACCATATAATTAAAAAAGTATGAATGGATGAATAAATTTGAGACTTGTCATGAATAGGTACGCCTCGAAATTAACGTTGGATGAAATCTATTCGGGAGGAATGGACGATGATTTCTTGAATGAACTGGATGACGCCAAAGAGGAAGAGATTTTTTGCGAGCTAACTCTTTTTGAAAAGAACCACAAATTCTGTAGTCCTAAAGATATCGCTGTTCACGTTGACGACAGGCAGAAGCACATTGTGTCTTTGAATAAGACTGAAGATGGAGCAACACAAATGAGACTTTTAAATTTTGAAGCTTTGGGTGTAGAGTTCCGTGTTGGGAAAGTCTCACAATTTTGCGTAGAAGGAATCTGGGGAAATCTGAACCTGGAACTTCTATACTTGACAAGTGATGATGATGAGCGATTTTCAATACAGGTTAGGAATTCCTCTGTAACATTCAGTAATTATGCTTGAAGTTTCTGTTCATTTTGAATTACATATCAATGACCCTTGTATAAGTAATCGATTTACTTGGTTTCAGCACGACCGATACCTCACGCGAAATATCTTCACCCAATGTGCCCACTCTCCTTTAGGATATGCTGTTTATGATGCAACTTTTAAAGTTAGCTTATTCGACAGACGAATAAATCTTGTTACATAATAACAAGTGATAAATTATACGTGATACTAAAAGTTTTTTTCTTAATTTGAGTGGTACGGTGGAATCAACAAGTAATATCTATATTTTGTATGAAAATGAAACCTCAAAGTTGTTGTAGTTTTAGCAGAATGAATAATTAACTAAACCTGAAAACAATCTTGAGATACCAGGATAATAAACGAATGCACTGCACTCTGTTACTTAAAATAGTACAAGAACAGTAAATTACTACTATCTCAACATTGTCATTTCTTCAAAATATGTAGCTACGGCTTAATGTAATACTCAAAAACCGAAAACGTATGCTTTTCACTGAAGCAAGTTATTTAATAATAAAAATATATGTGAATATTGTGAACTGATATAATTAATAATATTTATTATGATTTTGATTTACCATTATAAAAATAATCACGTAACCGGAAGCCCTTTCTTATCTCGTAGGGCATTCTTCTTCCTCTTCTTTTTCAGATAACTTTCGAGTTGTCCCGAAGATTTCAACTGCTCGTACTTATCAACCAGATCCACAAATTTCTTTGTGGCTATAATACAATAAAGAATTCATAAGTTATTACGCAAATGAGAATGCTGAAATAGGCAACAAAAATGATAATTATTCAATTCATTGAGTGTTCTCACATTTTTTCATAAAGTATGGGTTTTTCCCTTCTTTCATCCTCTGAATGTTTTCTCCCCGTTGTTGACGTTGCTTCTCCTCTTTGGCTTTCTTTACTGCGTCTGACCTTTCTTTATTTAGCTACAAGAGAATACAGAATGGAAAATGATCATTTAAATACATTAAAACAAATTGCACGTTACGAACTCTTCGTAAATGGTAACAGATATGCCTCACACGCTTACCATTTTCTGCATAGTTTTCTTAATTTCCTCTCGCTTTGTTTCATCGCGTTCAGATTTTAATTTTTTCTTCAGCTCTTCCATCTCATTCTTACGAATATCGCCCAGGAATTCATAATTTTGTGTCCATAGCTTAAAAATAGGACAACAGGCAAAGAAGGGATCAATTGTAGCTACTTAGTTGCTTCCATCTTCAACCTCAATACTTTAAGAGATATTTACTGTAAAAGTTAATTAATACCTTCTCATCATATTCGCCACAAAGACTTTCAAAACGTGGATCTCTCTTCTCAACCTTTTTAACTGGTACATCTTGCCTAATTCGTTTCACACGAATTTTTGCACTTAATTCTCGCGGCCGGTTTTTATTTTCACGTTTAAAAGATTCCATTCGTTTCTTTTTATTAGTTTCGGTCTTCACACCACTAGCGTTTGATCCAAACATAGCTTCATTCCATTCCTTCGTACCAATTTTTGATTTCAACGCTTCTAGCTCCGCAAACGATAAGTTGGCCAATTCTTGCCGTATAGCCGTCTAGAATTTACAATAATACAATCATTATATATCACCGCACCGGTGGGTATAGTTAACTTATCACCCATGACATTTCAACAAACAATTCAATTGGGTATGCTACAGCCCAGGCAAAAACCTATTTTTGGAATTCTAAACTGATCATTTAAATTACCAGAAAAATACACAAGCAACGTTGTTATTTATTACATAGTTTTTAACAGTAACCCAAAAATTTACATTGGCAATGTAAACCCTATCCTATCGAAATGCCAGCGATAGTAACTGTGGGATTTATTCAAACACTGATCCCAATGCTAAAAATAAATAAACAAAAAAAATCGATATCCCTATTGCTGTAGTAACATTCACAATCTCATCATTATTGACTAAACAATACGCAGGTTTTAAATGTCAAATGTTTTACCCTCTGAGTTTCTTCGTCCTCCTCCGATTCGGATGAATCATTGTCCTCATTCCCAGATTCTTGATCACCCATTTCTTCCCCAGATCCTACACCATCTTGTGAATCGGAGTCTTCGGTTTCAAATTTCTTCTTGACGTGAGCCATTTTTATTAAAGTGTATTCAACTTGATTCTGATTTATTTACACCCTTTTCTTAACTTCAGTTTATAATAATCAATATTTTGGTTATTCGCAAATCTTTTCAACAACGAACTACTAATAAAATCCACTGAAGTTCGTCCAACAACACTTTCCAGTTCTTCAATCACAGACAACGTGCTTTTGCTTTATATTTGCGACAGAAAAGTGAGGAAAATCAAAGTTCCCGCTTAATTTCAAAGTGTCCAGGTTATCTTTGCGCCGTTGGTTTTGCTACAGTAAGCTAAAAGTTTTTACTCGTGCTGCTAACATCTCTAGCGTTTAACGTTACGTAAGGTGAATGTGTAGCAGTTTTGCTTGGACGACGATACGTTTTTCACGAAGTTTTCCCCTTCATGTTCATTTAGGAACTAAGACTCATGGAGGCTTTTGAGAAGCCCCAAATGATTTGTCATATCGAAAAGTCCCTCAACTATACGTTATATGACTGCAAATGGATCCCTAGGACTGCAAAATTTGTTATTATTGGTTCTCATCCAAGGGGCACCGGTGTTATGGAGATCTTTGAAATTCGGAGTAGCGAAGTCAAGTCAATTAGACAGGTTTAATGTTAATGAATGTAATAAGTACGGTTAACAATTATCCTAACATCAGAAGTGATTTTGTTGACATTTTAACCTATTATACATTGATTATTTTGAGAGTTTAACTTAATTATTCTTATTTTATTTAGATGGAGACCATGAATTCTATGAAATGTGGAAGTTTTGGAGCAGCAGCGTTTGCAAAAAAACACTTGGCAATTGGGGATTTTAAGGGAATTTTCCAAGTCTGGTAAAAATCCTACAGAAGCTTCGTATTTCATTTATAGCAGTGCTTTGGTGTGCTATTTTTGCAATTCATTTGTCAAAATGTGGTTGAAGGGATATAGAAACAGCTCAAAAGAATTATGATGTGAAAGCTCATAAAGAAATCATCAATTCATTGGATGCTATCGGTGGAGTTGGTTGTGGGGCACCAGAAGTAGCAACAGCAAGTCGAGATGGTGGGGAATTCTTGTCGTTGAACTATAAATAATTTTAACAATAATATTATAATAATTGTTTTGAGCACATAATTTTGTGCTAAAATACGTTTGATTTATTGCAGGAAGTGTTAAAATATGGGATGTACGCCAGAAGGAAAAACCTGTAGCTGTCATTGAGCCGGGTGAAGGAGAAGACAGGAGAGACTGCTGGGCAGTTTCTTTTGGTCAGTGAATCTTTACATTTTGTTCCCCATCAGAAAATATAAACTGGTAGGGCTATGTATAACCTTGAGTAATTGAGATTTTAATAATAGGAAATTCTTACAATAATGAGGAGCGGGTCGTATGTAGCGGGTACGACAACGGAGATGTGAAACTGTTTGATTTGCGAGAGATGAAACTGCTGTGGGAAAAGAATGTGAAGAATGGAGTCTGTTCCATTGAATTTGACCGTAAAGATATTCCAATGAACAAACTTCTGGTGACAACACTGGAGTCTACTTTCCATGTGTTTGACTGTCGGACAATGCACAAAACGAAGGGATTTGCCTGTTTAACGGAAAAAGTGCAATTATTTTACTTTCTTTATAAGTGAATAGTTTATGTGTCCAGTTACTAATTAAATGTCTCAATTGAATTAATCAAGATAATATTTCCATATTTGTGTAATTTTTTTAATTTCTTGGTAAGGCACACAAATCCACCGTTTGGATGGGAAGGCACGTTCCACAAAATCGGGATTTATTTATGACCACGGGTGGATCTGGCTCCTTATGCCTTTGGAAATAGTAATACTAAATTAGTCAGTTACTTATTAAATATTTCATTTATGCCGTGATTCATATGCTAAGATTTTTTATATGATTAGCTCATACCCGGATCTCAGGGTGAAAAAAGATTCAAAGGGAGAAAGTTACGGTGTGCCGGGGACAGTGGATCTTCTTCAGAATATGACAATCTCCACCCAACCACTTTCTGCATTCGACTGGTGTCCTGAGAAGCAAGGATTGGCAGTTTGTACCAGCTTCGACCAAACACTCAGATTGATCATTGTCACCAAGCTTCAAAACTATTAGCAAATAAAATCTTGTATGATGTGAAGGATACCGTATAATTTTAATTAATAGGAGAAAAATCATGTTAAATAAGTACTTCCGAATATTGAAGATAGCAGCTTTGTCAGTTTCCTTCCCCAGATGATTACAATAATATTATCTGTTGTATGTGTAAACTATACAATATTTGCTTACTTTTTCAAACTAAATAGCTTATCCAGCTTTTGTCATATAGTTTATTTCTGTTCTCCAACTTTTGGTCTAAGACTCTGTGCTAAATATTTGGCTAAATCGTTCCAAATTTGAATTTTGCTATTTAATTCTTAGAGTGCTTATTTTTTGTGAACTTACCCCACGGAAATTATACATGTTTGTCTCCATTTCCGAATCATTGGCCGTATGGCACAAAACCGTTTTGCCTCCAAGCGCTTGTAAGAAGGAACTTCATTCTCATTTGTAGAAAAACACCGGAAATATTCCCTCCTTCCGGTATTTTGATTCTAAATTCCTTGAGGAATTTTTCCAAATTTTTCCCATTGTTCAAATTTTTAATTTGATGCTCCAACTCGTCGTAATTTGGCGACAAACCTTTTGAAAATCCAGATGCTTCAGTGGTCCTTGAAAAATCAGATACTTCTTGCCCTGTGTACGATCATGGGAAATTATTTTTTTCATATGTCCTTTTTCACATTTGGAATTGGAAGATCCCCTAAACTGCAGGATCGCTTGCGAATTAAAATATCCGGCATTTGTCTCAAATTTCAAATCTAACTTTTTCCCAACTTTCTTCTCAGAGTTTTTCTCACTTCCAGGAATTATTGAAATGCTGGACTTTATAGGGTTTAATTTTTTGCTTGCAAACTGTTTTTCCACCTCTCGGTCTACTAAAGCTTCCTTTACACTTGAAAAATTTTTCGTCATGCGATTGTCTTTAGCAACATTATTTAAAGCATTTGTAATTAAATTGAAACCTTCTTTGACATTAATCCGAGTTTGATTTGTCGAGAAAGGTGTAACCAAAATATTTGAAGACGGTGCCGAGTCACGTGGGGGATAAGAGACTTCAACTCACGGAGATGGGTCACGTACGTAATGCTCATTCTGGAGGACCTTGGGGTTGGGGGATAAAGATAATTTGCCAGAAGAGTTTTCTCAAACTGATACTGTTTTTAATGGGGGAATTTTTCTTCCGTGCGAAAATTGAGATAAGATCAGTCCTTAATTAACATTCATTATTAATTAATAATATTTATTAACCTAAGATGATTAACAAACTGCAAATCATTTTGTGTTAATAATAATGAGGCCCTTGAGTCTTTTTGAGAACAGATAAGGATTTTCAGCCCAAATTTAACCCAAATTTAAACCAAATTTAACCCAAATTGAGTAATGTGAATCGATCACCGTTACATTATATACTAGGTACTGCTTACAGGTTTTGTTATGTAATCGTTTGGATAATGTTGGTCAACGGGACATAATTTCAACGTGACAGTGCTGTTTAAATGTTGACCACTATAACCCTAATTTTGCCCACAATTTACATCCGTGTAATTGGCCGATTTGACCATAAGTCAAATCAATGCAATTGAAACTTCGACAGACTTGGTGGTCATTTTAACCAAGAGAGGATAATTTCCTCAATTTTGTCGGATTTTCTTTCGATGAAAACGAAAATTTGCTCAATGAAATCAAAAATTTTGACGACCTAAACCTGAAAACAATTTCAGTGGATGCTGCAAAAGTTTGCAGGAAGAAGAAAGACGCTCACAGCAGGAATGCTAATGAACAAAGACCAATGACTAGCTGTTTTTCGGGGTCAGTCAAATTTTACAAAATAATTTCCCACACCTCTCATTGCTTCCTTGGAGTCTCCTTTTGAAAAGATATCCCTCACACTATGTGGACATACATTATCCTTGCTTTTACAGTTATCATCATCAGTTTTATTGTCCTTTTGCCTATGAAAAGAAAATCACAATTTATGTAGAAACAAAATCGGTCCAAAACATGCCAAATAGTACCAAACTTTTGATATGCTAATCCTATGGGGACACCCGAAAATTTAGTTTTCCACAATTTCCCACAAGTCAATGTGATCAGAAGGGGGTTAAATAAAGTGTGCACAGTAGTGGGGAAAGTGAAGTACTGTCGAGGCAAGATTAAATTAGTGTCGGCCGTTGGGGAGTTGTCACGTGCAAAGTGTGATTAGCCAATCACAGCATCCTCACCTGGCCGTTTACGAAACGTGATTCGCTCTTGCAGTGCACACCTGTCTACGTCATAATTACTTATTGCTAAAATTATTTTGCCCCGACAGTAAGTAATTTGCACAGAGTCCCTTGTGTCTCCTGCCCCTTGACCCAATTTTGTTCAGATAAATTCAAGGCGAACTGATGCTGTTTGTATTTTCTGTTTATTAAAGCTAAATACAAGCCTTTTAGTTGTGCGTTGTACATGTACATTTATTAAAATGGTTTTTATGCGTATAAGCGCACTACGCCTCCGCTAAGTACCTTAATTTTATTCAGCATGAGCGCAAGCACCCTTGAATGTTACCCTGCATTTAGGAACTCCCATCCCATACACAAATCATATCCATCTAGCCGGTCGGTTGCTTTGTTGCTTTATACAGCATAGGGTTCATTTGTAGTGAAATCTGGTTTATTAAAAAAAATATGCCGAATTATTAAGTGTATCTATTGCAATCGTATATGAGCTGTCAGAAATATCTTGCAACCGAAATATGAGAAAAGAGAGACTCACGGTCGCTGATTTGATATTTTTGGAATTTTTATTTATTATTGTTGCAGATAAGTATAAGTAAGTAATTACTTTTATTTACTTACCTGAATCATCAGCTTTCCTATAGGTCTTTATATTATATTTGTGTTGGGCGGGCGTTTCTTCAGCGTGAGAAGTGAGACCGTTGAATCTATCTATACGACAATACGACCTTGCTTGAAACTTACAAATGGCATTTTACTTACAGGGTAGCATTCATTGATTTCCATTCCAACGGTATGTTCTGGACCTTGAGTCTCAACAAGCTTGGCATGTGCAACGTTAGTAATAATTAGCAGATTTTTTTCATAGTAGTCAACTGCTAGCAGAGTGGCGCAGTGGAAGCGTGCTGGGCCCATAACCCAGAGGTCCGTGGATCGAAACCACGCTCTGCTAGAATAATTTTGCCCTTCTCGTCCTTTTGCCCACTCACAATTGCAAAACATATTCTTTCTTTCAGTTCTCTTCTATATTACATTTTTTGTGCGCTTGTAATCTGAATTCAAGAAGTCAAGCACATTTGGATTGCAACTATATTACTTTATTACTAATTATATACAGTAGCAGGGGGAAGCGAAGTTTCTAAAATATACAGATTCAACTCTAATATAGTGCATAGTTGACAGTGTGTTATTTATGAAAAAACTTAACCGAAGTTCGTGACGGAAAAAATGTTATTAAATGATCATATCATGTGCGGATCTTCGCAGAGTGGATTTAAAGTTACTAAAACAAGTAAAAAAGTGCAAATGAAAAAGCTACTGTTATTTTAAAACTTTTCACATTTACAATATAAGAATTAAAGAGGGGATCAGTAAATAACGTGCAATTAATACGTTCAATGATTTTTGAAACCTGACAGCGATTGAACTATCATACTTGAACTACATAGCCTGAGCCGCAGCATAAATAAAAGCTGTCGAATCTGAAGGTGATTTTGATAATCAGTACTTTATTTAATTAACATTATTTTGTTACTTGTGTAAGTAAGTAATTTGAATTGAAGTTCTTTAACATTACATTAGAATGCGATTAATTAGTTCTTAAGAAAGATCTTTTGGTATGTATTGGTATGTATGGCAAGAAGTGTCATTTGGCTAAATAATAGAGAAGTTCCTTATATCCTTTCATTCTTTCTATACTTATGCACATGATATTGAGGACATGGAACCATGATGTCAATAATTGATAAAATGAATCAGAGGTTGAGGTTGCGATTGCGAGATGAAAACCAACATAACATATAATTATTCGTGTTTGAACTGTTTGAAGAATTGAAGATGATTTCATTCATTTGATGATATCACCTTTCAAAATTACTGGGAGTATTGTGCATATGTGGAGTAAGTAAATAGAGGAAAGGAAATTATAGCTTGCTGACTTGCTCAGTCAGCTGAGGATAGTACATTTTAAGTCTTTGTATTTAGGTTAATAATAATTGAATTGTATCCATAAATCAATTGAAGTTCCTTGTGCGGAACTTAAAGTAAAAATACGAGAGGTGGACTTGAATGAAGGCGATGTTTAAAAAATAATATTTATCAGCATGTGGTGTGAGAATATGAAAATATATTTGTTGTCTTGTGGTTTATCGTCTTCGTGTGGAGTTATTGAATTACTTGGAACAGAATTGGAGTTTGGCAGCAATCAGCACAATTAACCGATAAACGTTGGGGAAACAGTGCTTGCAATTAGTTGTTATTAAGTTTCTATTTGGAAATTGTTGCAGGATAGGAGTTTGCTGATTGTTCGGAGGATTTCTCCTTGATCGTTGACGAAATGAAGACTTGAGTGACAGCTGTTTTTTACCTTCAACTGCGGCCTGACTAGTAGCCCTAAATCATTACTGGATTTATCTCAAATAACGGAGGGCATAAAGAGACTGAATGCCAGTGGAACCGGAGGATTTGGCAGGTGGGAGACGGAGGAAGGAGGATTCTGATCCCGTTGAAGGAGAGTCAAGTGATACGATGTCTAATAAAACAATCCCTGACAACCAAGACTCTGACCCTTTATGTTGTTGCGAGTATATTAATGACAGGGGTGAAAGAACTCACCTTTTGGGGTTTTGCTGTGATTGCGAAGCTCTTGATGATTCTTTTGAGAGGTAGGGAATATATTGGTTGACGTTGATTAAATTTTTTAATTCAGTGTTTCGGCGGGTGTTCTACGATAAGCGGGCGGAAGGGGGTATACGATAAGCGGGCGTGCTACGATAAGCGGGCGGTGCTACGATAAGCGGGCGGTGCTACGATAAGCGGGCGGAATGTTAAATAAATGCTTTAAACACGGGAAATGATTTCT
>JAQFXU010002096.1:0-23025 GCA_034693705.1 Spatulosminthurus flaviceps
GCCTATTACAGCATGATAGAGGCACATATCAACCCTATGGTTCAAATGGTGGAAAGTCCTCCCATAACACTAACATTGTTTTGAAAAAAAAAAGATTTTCCAAAATTTTGGACTTATTCCAGTTTGATTCTAAAGTCCTCATATGTTGATAACTTGTTACTATGTACATGATTTCGCGGGGTTTTGACGCCACTCAAAAATTTCAATTAGAGATCGCCTTCCCCGTTACCACAGATACCCAAAAAAGCTTAGATTAAAGTAGTTTTTTACCAAATTTTATTCACCCGAAACGCCGTTAATCAAAATTTTTTCGTTCCAAAATTACTTGAACAAAAAAAGGTAATTATTTTCACAACTTTATAGCATAGAACACACGCTACCCATCCACGGTTCCACAGAACTAAAATACAGGTAAAATGAAGGTTTCCGTAATATAGAGTTTGAAAGAATTTGACACCTTAGTTTACATTTCATAATTACAACTTAATTTTTAGGCAATGAATTTAAAGACAAAAATTGAGATATTTGAAAATATTAGTATCTCCATACTTTTTCCCATGATCCATTTTTGTAATAATTATTGGAGCTTGTACATTTACAACCAGCAACGACTTTACCATATGGCAA
The DNA here is from genome assembly GCA_034693705.1 of Spatulosminthurus flaviceps. Lineage (NCBI taxonomy): Eukaryota > Metazoa > Arthropoda > Collembola > Symphypleona > Sminthuridae > Spatulosminthurus > Spatulosminthurus flaviceps. The sequence continues at coordinate 628 of JAQFXU010002096.1, forward strand.
GTAACTGACAAAAATATTTTTTTTTCTTAGCAAGGTCCTTAAAAATAATGAAAAAATTCCCACACGCATACCCTCACCAGGGGGAATTAACGTTTTTGGAAGTGACCAGTTATATCTCAGCAACGAAGTGTCGGAAGGACTTGAAATTTTAAACTTAAGGGTTTTAGGTGAATTCAGGAAGGGTCGGTTCCTCCTTTTTTCGAAAATCCGAAAAATCGGTTTTTTTGAGAAAAGTGACAAATTTAACTTCAACAAGTCCAATTCCTCGATTCAAATTTTGGCTTTTTTGGGTGTCTTTCAGAGATAATTCCTTGTTACAATTATTTTAAAACTGCTTCATTTAGGTTAATAAAAGCCCAAATTTGAATCGAAGAATTGGACTGGTTGAAGTTAATTTTTCGAAAATATGTGTGCTAACATACCTTCATAAAAAGTTATACCTCTGGTAATAATCGTTCCGATATAATACCTCCGGTAATAACCCCTCCGGAATAATCCCTCCTATGTAATAATCTCATACTTAATGCCTCCGGTAATAATCCTTCCGACATAATACCTGCTGTATTGATCCCTCCGGAATTTTCCCTCCGGAATAATCCCTCCTATGTAGTAATCTCATACTTAATACCTCCGGTAATAATCCTTCCGACATAATACCTCCGGTCCAATAAACTCCTACATAATACCCCCGGACCAATTCCCTCCAAAAAGTCTTCCAGCTCTTACAGGTTAGTTCAAATACCTCGAAGGAGATTAGAAAGATAATTTTGACTTTACACTCTGTGTCCGCACTCTCATATCTGTTCCTAGCTAGTCATTTTATAACGCCAATTTTTGTGAAATGAAACCTGAAATGAAGATACTGTTTGAACGAGGCAAAGGCAGTTGGTAAAAGCTATTATTTGTTCTACTGGAATTAATTTCAAAATTGGAAAAATCTATCGCAAGAAATTAAGAATCTTAATAGTCAATTTATGCTACAAAACTTTACATTCAAATAATTTTACCTGTCTACTATTTACTTACTATTTACGTGTCTATTACTCTTTGGAACTCATTTCTTAATCGGCGGCCAAGTTCAACGAAAGTTGAACAAAATGCTTTTTGCTTCTTGGACATGGGAAATTGAATTGGCTTATTTTGATATGTCACATTATGATAAAGTGTAGAAAATAGTATTAGGATTATTGTTAGGGATTTTCCAAATAAATTATCTGAAATACTGGTTGAAAGAATTTTTTTTTTGTATTTTATATTTTGGATTGAACACTTGCATTTGTATTTTTATTTCATATTTTGTAACATTGAAAAAGTAGTTTCCACACCTCTGCAGGTGGCAGTTTTTCTCATTTTGATTCTTAAACCAACGATGTCCAAACTTTCGTGCAAAGTTTTGTGGTAAAGAGCTACATGGTAGAAATGATTACTCTAAGGAAAATCAAGATGAATGTGTTCAAAGTGAAAACAACCAAGTGTCAAAATGTAATGTTACTAAATGTATGCCTTTATTGGCTTATTAAAAGCCTGTCGCTATGAATAATTTCATTTAAATTTCTCTAAAAACGTCCATTGTTTTGAAAAATCATATGGCACGAGCAACTTAGATTTTCACGAAAAAGCATATGTTAGTAGAGAAAATTGGTGTACGCACGAGAAATTTGAGCCATGTTATTATTGTTGAACAAAGCAAAATAATTATTCTTGGATTAATTGTTTCATTTCGACGGCGCGCCGATTAAAACATTCTGTTGTGGCTTTTAAATCCGTAGTTATTAAATGTGCTACGAACCTCCAGAGTGGTCGGAAAGGGAAAAAGAATTTGGGAAAAAGAATTTGTTAGCCAAATTCGCGTTAAAAATTTTATTTTTTTTATGTTGAAAATGTTAGGTGGCGTCCGAGCATTACAATTCAGATCCCACATAATAAGCTATGTATATCCTTGGAGTCTGGATGAGGTCTGGTGAGAAAACTATTTTCTTAAACGTGGCCGAGAAGTAAAAATTCATAGAGAGAATAAATCCCATAACAGGATTACCAGCGTTTCTTCCTCATTTCTCTGTTGACAGAGTTATTATTAGAAGAAATTTGTTTTTGTGAGGAGTACGCGAGTTGGAATCTGTGTTTCTCAAGAAAAGATTAAAAATGTTAATCAACTCATGAGTAGTGGCAGAGCTCCCAATATTTTATTAATTTCAAACAATGATGAGAGGCAATTCTTGTCCAGCGTCCAAGTCTTGTCTAAGATGACCATAAAGATAAGGTGGGTCGGAGGGAATGCGGGATTATCTTAAATTGTCCAATCTATTTTCTTAAGTTAATCTTGTGTGTGTGTGTGTAAACTTGATATTTTCTACACAACTAAAGCTTTACTCTGATTATTGCATAGATACACCTTGCATATCAAAGGCAATTAAACTAACCATCAATGCCCGGCGTCACCCCTTATTATTTTCTAACCAGCGTTCAACATACGCAAAAAAGACACATTAAACACACAGCTGTTTATGAGTAAAAGGTTTTATTTGAAAGTCTTAATAAAACGTTTTGTATTTGAGGAATTTTTGTGAAAACATATAAATCCCGGGTAAAATCCGTTTTTATCATGATAAAGCTCTAAAACAACGTTTTCATTTGCTCCAGTTATTCCGTTATTTAGCCTTGCAGATTTGACGGATGTGTGTGGATTGTATCCTATGCCACCTAAATAAGTAGAATCAATCGAAAAGCAGTTCCTACCGGTGGTGTGATTAAATATTAAGACCTTCACGCGTTGCCACAATTAGGCCTTTCACTCCACTACTATAAAATATAACTTGAGCTTCAATTACGCGCTCTAGAAAATCATAACTGGAGCAGAAATAATTATTTCATTGCGCTTTTGGCGCAGAAGTCATAAATGGATACATCTTGTAGCGCGACTTTTATCATGGATTTTCATTTGTCGCATTTTAATGCCGCTTATTCATTTAACTCAAAAATTAGTAATTCCCAATTTGTGTGAGCCAGAATTTCAAATATGTTTTTATTGTGTGAGCATTGAAATTTTTGAGTATTACAACCCACCTTTCTGAGCTTTCACAGAAAAAGGATTTGAAAGAACTTGAAGGAGGCTCTGATAAAATTAGTTTATATTCGTGCACTGCGCCTAATTTAAAAAAAAATTGGAAAAAGTCGAAATGTTCCACAAAGCTAGTCTATATCAATTTTTTCGACAATATTGATAAATCGCATCTTTTCACAAAAGTTGGGCTCAATAGCTTCAATGGCCTGGATACATTGAGGAGGGCCTTTTGTGGATTTCTTAAAAACAAAGGGTAAATGGGAGAACATGGTTTCTTTGACATCCTCTTTCCTAAAATCCTGGATGTGTTAGGTAAATGTAAATACCGATTTTGGGAGAGAAAATTTCTTTAATTTTTAATGTCTGAATCAATTCAACCCAGCTTTTACTAGCTAGAACTGTGGGTAAGCAGCTTACACGCTTCAAATTGTATGTGTCCTTTATATTTTATAACCGGCGTTGAACATACGCAAAAACAATTGTCTGGTATTTGGAGCAGATTTCAAAATGTTACGTATCCTTCACGCTTGTCCAGAACTAGTTTCGTCTTGACTATAATCAAGAGACAATTTAAAGACTTTCCGTTTGAGCTTTGCTCTCAATTTTTGCTCAGTTTATTCAAATCTCGCATTGAGTTCTCTTTTTATATTGAAACAATGGAGCGAGAGTATAAAATAAGATTGTCTCCCGTTATTTTTTTTCTTACATGGATAAAGCTTGCACAGCGATTGTTTAAAAATGTTTTTTCTTGTCTGAGTTTCACACTACCAGTTGAAAAGTTAAAATGTAATGGTCTGTTCTTCTTAATGAAAAATACAAATAAACTCAAATTCGTTGTAATTATTGTGGAAGTGTAAATCCTGAAGTAACCCTTAATTTGCAAAAAAAAGGTACTGTAAAGATAAATAAGGAAATCATAATTTTTGGTATTTGGAAGATTAGGTTGTAGGGAGCGAGTCAACGTAATCTTAGGGTGGTTTGTTTAGAATTTAATATGCAAAGGGCCCACACAAACGTTGTACACTGAACCAAGGCAGAGTTGAGCTATTCAATTCGAATTTTAAAAAATAAGCTCAATTGTCAGAAGAACACCAAATTACTATGAACACTCTAGATATTTTGTTTTCACGTGTTCAAAAGTCGAAAATTGAGCCAACTTATTTCCTTAAAATATACATTGAAACAAATGTTTCGAATATTTATTTGACTTGATTATGAATTAAAATTTGATGTTCGAATGCATAAATAAGAGCTCAAGGTTTTTACTCGATTTGATATTTTTATACAACTAAAATGTCATCGAGCCGGATGCCGGATGGCTCTTATCACGTAGATATGCATATTTATTATTTGTTCTACGACTAAACTGGGATGTAGTGCACTGGTTGACTAAGGAAATTATAGACGGGGGGGGGCAATCAAATTTGATTTACAATACAAGTTTGGCTATACTGGCTATATATTGGTGATTTGTTACTGCAAGGTTTTGCGTGGTTTTGCCGCCACTCAAACATTTCAAATTGAAAATATTGTTTCCGTATCACTCAGCTCAGCTGGTCATCGATTCCCTAGCAATATGTACAAACTTGGATACGAGCTCGCGCTAAAAAGATATAGCGAAATTGACTCATTCAGCATGAACAATTATTACAATAAACAAAATCCAATGTATGATTTTTTATTTTTTTTATTTTCAAGGCTAGGGTCCTTTTTAATGGAAAAACATTATCCAAACTTATTGATCAAAATTGAACAAAGAAAGGACGAAAAAATCAAATTGGAAACAAAATTAAAGGAGAACGATTCCATTTTAAACTTACCAACAGACCTGCTCAGATGTATGTATAATAATATTATTGTGTGAACTATTGTGATCCATGTGCCGTGAAAGTGTACAAGAATAAGAATTATTATTGATAGCTAAGTTATATAAGATTGAAGTTGAAAACTTCAATAAAAATATCGTAAAGATTTGCCCTACAAGCAGGCAAATATTTTTTCACCAATTTTAGTCTTTAAATTTTTCTCACATGAAACTTAATTCCCATGATTGATAGCAATTCTGAAGTATTTGAATTTCTGTGTTAATCCTAGTTCACTATGCACATAGGGCATCCAGATTTCAAAACTTTTGGGCACAAGATTTTATTTCGGAGACGGGGTTAATTAGCCCCCTTGAGGATGACCCGGAAACGAGTTGAATTTTTACGTAGATTGTTGAAAAAATACAGATCCATGCGAGCGGCCGATCTCTCATTTTTTCCAATCTTAACAACCAGAGTGTGGCAGCTGCTATTTTCCCATATCTACCACTGCACTGTTAAAATTTAGGATTACAAGAAGCGATCTCATGCTATTTTGTTCCTCGGAAAAAGGTATGAACGAAAATATCTCATGCCTCCATTTTTCTTACTTTAACTTCTCTCAAGTAAAGCAACAAACAATAAAAAGGATTTTCTGCTCTTTTAAATTTTTCACAAGTCATTTTGCATTTAGTGCCACTCTTTGTGTCCAACTATGAAAATTATGAAATTTATATGACTTAGCAGGTTAAAGCAACATTAGCACACTTTCCCGATAAAGACCCATCCAACAAACAACCCTTCACTCCATCTATATATTAGCATCATGCCCTTTAAAATTACATTTCTTAATCGGCGTCAAAGTAAAAGAAATTGTATCAAGCGTTTTGCTTCCGGTGTATACTTGCTTTAATGCTAAACAAATTTGGTTTTCCTTTCAAAATTAAAAATATTCAATGCGTGACGATTCTTGTTTTTTTTCGTTATAACCAAAACCCAGCAGCGATTGCATTGGAAAAAAATATTTGTTAGCCAAATTCTTGAAAATTCTTAAGCTTTCACAAGCATTCAGGACCAGCCAACTTTTGATGGAGGAGTGTTGAGGACATCTTTTATTTTTTAATAAATTCTAGGCATGTATTTTGTCATATTGAAACATTAACGACGACTTCGAATCTCCAAATCACAAGGAAAAGTATCCAATTTTTTTGGTTTATTTCCACGTCGTTTCAAAAATAACCTACAATGATTAAAGTTGGTAAATTTGTTACATTGATTATTTATGTTAATCATTGTTATAAAGGAAACCTTGAAAGGTTGAAGCCTTTGCAAAGCATTGGCCCGTTGTGGACGCCCAAAGCCCCTGAAATCATGGAGGTAATTGTCAATACATTTAAATTAATATATAGAAAAAAGACCCTTGTTTTAAATCTCGGCAAATTATTTTCTATTGTGTTCACTGACCGAATGCAATAAAATATCATTTTATTTTTTTAAGATAATCACCGTGTCAAAATATTGATATTACAATCAAATTATTTATATATTACACTATTAAGTCAATTTGAAGGAAATATGGTGCGAGTCCATTTTAAAACAATTTTACTCCAAAAGGCAGTGCGCCCTACGGAGATCGGATTCCTAAGTGAGTGTGATCCTGGGATTTCGACGGTTTTCGATGTTTCATTACCAATTTTAGCCTTTAAATTCTTCTAACTTATATTAATAACGAGCATAATATAATTTGACCAAGTCCAGATTTCCCATCACTCAAGGTACTGGTGAGAAATGGATTTTTTCCTAGGTGCCAAGCTTCAACGTCATTTGTTTTTTCTTCACCAGTTGACATAATCATGAACATAGATTAATGATGTCTATGAGCGATAATAATTCCTCGTAACATTGTATGATACATTTTTATCTTGGATTTAATATTCAGTGACACAGCATTTGCTCCAAAGTGCCCCAGGACTGCGAAGCCTCAACGCCGTTTTATATCTTGCGCTTTGGCTCATTACCCCTTATCCAGAGGTTTGCTGGAGATACGATCTTATAATTCCTAGGATGTTTGACCTAATTGGGCTAAAAGGAACCGGAGTGGTCACAATTTATAGTGTAGAATTAATGCAACCAAATACCAAACTGCCTCGAAATAAACTAAAACTTAAAATTGTAAAAAAAATATTTTGATTGAATACAAGTACACCTTATTTTTCCCATAGATTGACAAATAAAAGGCTTTGATATAAATAATTAAGCACTCAAAAATTTTTTTTAAGTTCGATTCCTAAATTAAGACCACCATTAAATGGGAAACCATCAAATTAACTCTTCCTCCTATAATTTTTACACTTTTCTCTAACAATTTAATTTCTTGTTATTTCTTTACATGTTCTTCCGTGCAAAATGATCCAACTATAAAATTATTGTAGGATAAATAAATGGACAATAAAAATTTGATTTTAATTTTTATTCAAATTACTTGAAGGAATTTGTATGAAGTCTTGCTAAAATGTTGTGGAAATAAAAATCACTTTCCTGTTGAATTTTGAAATTTTATAAAAAATTGTGAGTTGGAATTCCATACAGATTGACCACTGAATGTCATTGAGGAGGGCTGAATGTCGATTTCTTAAACATGGAGTAAATGCAATAACACGGCCTCTACGTCACAGTGGGTTCAAAAATTACCTAGGCCTAGCATTGCACCACAATACGGGCCACATGTAAAAACACTGCCCCGATAGTGCGGCTACAGCATAAAAAGTCTTAAGAAATTAAAGGCGTGTCAATAAAAACCGTACTTTATATTTTTATGCATTTCCAAGCTCCAGCTTTATAATTTTTGCTGTAGAAGCTTAACGCCGATGAGGTAGTTGTTTATATGGTGATAAGGATCTCAATATTAGGTTATTTCACCGCTATCAATCCAGCAGTATGTTGGAATATTCACTATCAATGTACAAATACTGCACCGGCAGTGCAAGATACAACAAAAAAAATTACTTACAAATTAAAGACGTGTAAAAAATAAAAACAAAATAAACATTTTCAAATGTTTTTGCTGTTTTTAAGCTCCTGCTCAATACTGTTTTTGTTGTACGAATTCGACGCCGATTTGGGAATTTGGAGATATACCTTAGATGATGTACTTGCTAGATGTGTGCCTATACAAGCTGGGAGAAAAATAGTAAAGAGAGCTAGGATAATTGTTTGGCGGTTAACCTTCTATATGAGTAATTAATTAATTTCGGGACACGCTAGCTATGAATGGCACAGTTTACTGAAAAACAGTCCCTCTTGATGTAAGCACAATTTTGGCATAAAAATACATTTTAATTTCAAACGTTAATTGTAATCTTTGACAATTTTGAATGGAAAATTGAATTCCACTCGACCCATGGATTTCCAACTGTGTTAGATCACTCTGTCAAATTGTTAATATAATTCTTTGCTTGGAAAAATTCTTATTGCACCTTTCAAACAATTTCTTTTATAATTGCTGGATGAAACTTTGGAAAAAAAAATTGTGAAGAAATAGAAACTTAGGATAAAATTATAATTTATTTTAATTATCATTCAAACGTTGAGGTTCAGGTTTCCTTGCATTATCCTTCCCCAACTGGTATCCGCAAATCCCTATATCATCTAAAATTTAGCGTTTTTTTACATCCAAAGGAAGAGATGATTTTGAAAACCAATAGAAGATCCAAAAAAACCTGTCATATTTACCTCATTCTGATGCGGAAATTATATTTGTTTTTGTATTTTAACTGAAAATTAAATTAGGAGAAAAACGTATGAGAACTAATTAATACAAAAAAACTTATGTAAGCAAAATAAGGCCGTTCATATTTTCAAAATTATAATAATAATATTGGTTTATTGTCAAATAAGTGCATTCACAACTCACACGCCGAAAATTCATAATAAGACATAAAAAACATGCGAGCTGAAGATGGCTGACAAGGAATATCTTATTAATCAGTATATAGTGTTTGGGGGGCTGATCTTATACAATCGATCTCGTAGTTCCAGCAATTTGCATTCCAGAATAGGATACTTGACTAGTTTAAATATCAAAAATAAAAATCTATCACTTGTATTTTAAAATGAATTTCAATCAGCTTTAGTTTATAAATTCAGATTCAGAAAAACAAGGTATTTAACCCGAGTTGTGATGTTTTGGAAAAAAATGAAATTTACCAAAGCCGCTCTAAACAATTGAAAATTCCAGACAATTTCCTCTGTGAATACTATCACTATCACACTTAAACAGAGTTCCACGCACAACTTGTTTTAGGAAGAGCAATCTGTCTACGTACGGTAGGAACCTAGCTTCTAAGTAGAAAATGCTGAGTAGCGTCGGAGGATTACAATTCAGTGCCCTTATTAGCAGTGCTGAAAGGAGTACAGCCTCTCCTTGGAGTCTGGTGAGAAAATTATTTTTGTCAATGTGGTCAAGAAATAAAAATTAACAGACAAAATAAATTCCAGAAATTCAGGATTACGCGTGTTTCTTCCTCATTTCTGTGTTGGGAGATTTATCATTAGAAGGAATTTGTTTTTGCGAGGACGCGAGTTCAAATCCAAAAAACTGGGGAAAATTCACGTTTCACATGAAAGATTAATGTTAATCAACTCATGAGTAGTCGTTGAGTTCCGAATGTTTTCTAAATTTCAGACAATGAGAGTAGTAATACTACGAACAGTTGTCGTCCAGTATGGAATTCCCGCTTATGAGCATACAGATAAGATGGGTCGGAGCGAGCAGGAAATTAAATTAAATTGTCCACTCTAAATATTTTCTCGTGTTAATCTTGTGTGTCCGTGTAAACTTGATATTTTCTCCAGAGCTATGATCGGTTATAGCATTTGAAAAGCAGTTGGACAACGAAAGATGTTGGAATATTTTCCTAGCCATAACGAGCCCTCTGCCGAAAACTTGATATTTTCTGCAGAGCTAAAGCTTGTAACCGCCTATGGCTTTTGTAAAGTTTGACACAAAGTATACATGATAATATTATCTGGAATAGATTGGCACGGTGTCGCTGCTTTTTAATTTCTAACCGGCGTTGAACATATTCAAAAGGTAAATTGTTTTTGAGTAAAAGGTTTTCTTTTGACAGTTTTAATGAAATGTTTTGTGTTTCACAAATGCCGGTGAAAACATAAATCCCGGGTAAAATCCGTTTTTATCCGATCATAGGCCCCAAAAAAGTGTTTTCATTTGCTCAGATTATTCCCTTAATTAGACTTACAGGTGTATGGGATTTGCGGAGATCTTCACCCTTGCCACCTAAATAATGACATCCAGTGAGAAAGAAATTCCTACCGTCGTGATGAAATTTTTAGACCTGGACATGTTCCCTCAATTCAGGCATTCCTAGGCCTTTCACTCCTCTGCAATAAAATATAACTTGAGCTTCAATTACGCACTCAATAAAATCATAAAGGAGCAAAAAGAACTATTGCCTTGCACTTTTGGCGCAGAAATTATAAATTTGTACATCTTGTTGCACGACATTTACCATGGATTTCCATTTGTCGCATTTTAATCCCGCTTATAGATTTAATTCAAAAATTATTCGGACAAATTGTATTCTCAACTACAAATTCCAGTTCGCTTTTATGGTTTGAGCTTTGTATTTTTTGAGTTTTTTCACCCCACCTTTCTGAGATTTCACTGAAAACATATTTGAAAAGATTTGACGGAGGCTCGGCTGAAATTAGTTTATAATTATTGTGCACTGTGCTTAATTTTGAGAAGAATACGGAATTTGGGAAAAAGTTGAAATATTGCAAAAATCTAGTCTACATCAATTTTTTCGATCATATTGTTAAAGCGCATCTTTTCACAGAAGCTGACCTCCCTAGCTCCATTGGGCTGAAATGTAGGAGGGCCTTTTGTGGATTTCTTAAACAACGCAACGGGTAAACGGGCGATGATTTGTTTCCTTAACACAACAGCGCCTAAAATCCTGCATATGTGAGCTAAATGTTAAGATGGATTTTTGTAGAGAAAATTAAGCAAATCATGTTATGGTAGCCCATAATTGCATCAAACAAAGTTTTTAAGCAACTTTTAACTTGCTTCAACGTTTTGTGAAATATGATGTCGGTACCTCCAACGCATAGGCGGCTTAAATTTGAAATAATGAATAAAAATTTAAACTACTTTTTTGAGAATTGTAAATGGGATTGGCGGGGTTCATTACCTAAGCAGTTTGTTATACTTTGAAGCCAGTCAGTTTATTTGCTCATAAATTATTGGCCCACCTCCTCAGTTTAACAAGACAGAATCTCCTTTTCATTGTTGCACGTCAAATATACCCGCGCAAAGTGTTTACACGCAAAAGTGACCATACACTAAACCTCTGAATGTTGCAGATCTGCGCGTGTCTTTTAATTTTTATAACTGGCGTTGAACGTACGCTAAACATATTGTGTATATGGAAACATACTCATTAGCCTAGTTTATTAATTATCCTGGTCCCCTGTGAACCTCGTATGTAAAAGAACCTGTTAAAAGTTGAAGAGAACTAACATTTAGATTGCAATGATTAGTTCCGTTGAGAAAAAAACCTCCTTGCTGAGTCAAAACTCGAAAGTTTTGAAGTTTGAAAGGGAATTGGAATTTTACTCGCCCCATAGGGAATTGCAACTGTTCCGGAACACTCTGAAATGTGAAGAATTTCTTCAAGGAAAAATTTTATATATAGGAAATTTTCTAAGCCACTTTTTGCCCAATTTTCGAGAATCAAATATTTACCCACCAATTTTTTAATTTTTGACGGGAAAAAAGGTTTTCAATTTTTGTGGATAAATTTAATGTAATCGAATAAATTAATGTTAAATTACATGATTAAAGAATTGGTTGGTAAATATTTGAATTACGAAAAATGATCAAAGCGTGTCCTAGAAAATCAAATTACATACAAAACAGTTAAAATTTGGGTATTGTGCGAATGTATATTTGTATATTAATATTAACATAGAATTTTAACCAATTTTTCTAGGTGATCAAATAATTGCCAATATTCACTCTCAACTAGGGCTACAAAGTCAGATGTCGGAATTTAAGAAAACTTAAAATTTAAATATTTGTTTATTATTTTATTTATTTCCTTAAATTATTTTGACCGAAACCTGAAATTTAAACATGTTTTTCCAACTCAATTCAAGTCCATTTGAAGTCAAACGGATTGATGGACAACTCAGATATTTTTGACGAAAATGGAAATAACTGAAAAAATTATTTTGCACAACAATATTAAACAATCATTGGACACAAGGAAAAACATCTAAAACAATCACATAGCGTCGAGCCTTATCAACATCTCATTGCAAGTACAAAGTTATGCTGGAGGGAATATATATAAATAATGACGCAAAAATAGTATGAATTGGTATTAAATGTGAAGTTAGGCGAGAATAAGTTTTTATAAAGCTAAAATGTCGCCATATGATATTTTTGGAAACTCATGAAATAAAACTCGGTTTTTAAAATCTTTTGAACCAAAACTTCCAATGTTTTCGGAGAAGGTACATATAACTTTAACTACAATAAAATTATCGTCGCTGGGTTCATTTATGAACCGCATTGCACCCGTCCAAGTTCTGATAAATAAATATTGGACCTAAGGGATTGTGGGAAAATTTGACCTATGCAACGATCTAAAAGCTCCTTCTGCAAAATTATGCTGGGATAAAAAAAATTACCAGAACTTGCTTTTAGTTTTTATTTAAATTAGTTCAAGGAATTTAAATCAAATGTAATAATAATGTGCCCCATACTTATTTTACATTTACAATCAGTTTGTCTTATGAAACTCAAAAGTTACATAGTTCTTTTTCCATTAGCGTTGATGCACAACAACAAATCTCATTATCGGTTCAATTAGTACCATATTCCTGTGAACATATTTCTTAATCGGTGTCCAAGCTCACCAAGAGATAAAAAAATGTTATCCGACCAGCTATAAAGAGGACCCACAGATTGTGTTGGTGTAAATTTCCAGGTAACCCCAATACCACCCAATTTTTTGACCCATGAGAATCTCTTGGATTTATTTTACAACTCAATCATACGCAAAATATTCGCAATAAATATGCACATTTTTCATATCATAACGCAAGAGTTGACGTAGAATGTCCAAAACACACGCAAAAATTCCCACTTATTTTTGTTCCATTCCGACGCCGTTTGAGAAATAAGATGGAAATGATAGGTGGGTTACAGAAGGTGCTGAATATCCAATTCATTCAAACCCTCTGAAGACGATGGAGGTACGTGATTTGCTGAAATGTCGTGAGTTAGAAATTCTTGACAAGTGCTCTGGACAATCTCAACGCAGCATTTATTATAAAAATACCTAAAACAAGCATATCCAGTGAACTGGACATTTAGCTAGAACGTGAGTAGGAGTTCCATATTCCAACTCACATTTCTGACACATTGGAGTTGTCATTAGTCTCATATTACGCATATGTTTATGGAGGGCACAATGTCCCGTGAAGCAAGACCCCTTGGTTTATATTTGAGTAACCCAAAATGTCACGAACTTATTTCTACTAAAATTCAGTTACTAAATTATATGCCACATTAAATGAGAAAATATAAAATTAACTCTTCTTCCCCTAATTTTTTATAGGTTTACTCTTACTTAAAATTTAGTGCATCAATTTGTTATAATAACTAAGTTTCTTACCCACACTGTAATCCGATAAGGTCTCTCGGCAAAATGATTGTAGAATTAACACAATTAATTGATTTTAATTTTTATTGATATTATATTGAAAAATTTTAAAGTAATTTAAATGAACACACAAAAATAGCTATAGTTGCAAAGTCTTCACGCCACTTGTTTTTTGCGCGGACGCAAATTTGACTTAAAAGTAGGAAGATAATAGCGCTCCAAACTCAATGTTTATCTCAAATTCATGAAAAGCTCATCCAATGAGTTCCGCGTAGCTGAAGTACATTTCGGAAACATTGTCACTCGTGCTATGAACTTGTAAGAATAAAAAATAATCTTTTGACTGGCGCTTGTTCGAGACCAACAAGATCGTAACTTATGGTTTTCGGAAGAGGTACATTACTTACTGTTATAATAATGTTCATTTATTCTACCCCATTTATGCTACTGTCAACGTTCTGATCAATAAAAAACAAAATGTATTTATATTTTAAATTATAACTTTTCAAAGCACAAAAAATTTCATTTAATTTCGTGAGCAGCTATGGAGAACAGCCAAAATGTAAGTTGGTGTAATTTTCCAGCTAAATAACCAACGTACCCCCCAATATTTGACCCATGAGAATCTCTTGGGTTTATTTTGCAACTCAATCATGCGCAAAATATCACCACTAAATATACATATTTTTCATATCATAACGTTAGAGTTGACGGAGAATGTCCAAAACAGATGCAAAAATTCCCACTTATTTTTGATCCATTCCAACGCCGTTGGAGAAATAAGGTCGAAATGATGCAAGGTCTATGGGCAGGGATAAAATTTTGAGTCTTCCCATCTCACGTATTGCGACGACAGAAGTATGTGATTTGCTGAAATGTTGTGAGTTAGGAATTCTTAACAAGTGCTGTCGACAATCTCAGCGCAGCATTTAATATAAAAATACCTAAAAAAAGTGAACTGATACAAAATTAGGTTTCCCAAACTGCACTGATTTGAACACATTTTGTTCTTCCTCGAAATTTAACTTCAGTACACAAATAAAAATTGATGGATTTTTGTCATGAACATTTATTTCTTCCTGTTTGAAAGATTGAACCTAACGTTTCCTAACTCTGATTGGTTCTGAAGCAGAGGTTTTGGGTTTTCAAAGGGCAACATTTCACCACAATATCGTTCAGAGCAGAGCTCACCTAATAACTTTAGGTTAGGTATTGTCTAATAAAACGTGTATTTTGGCCCATACTAAAAAAATGTCATCCAATATTAATCCAACTAACGCATCTAGTTGTGAAGACAAGGGTGTCCACGCTTCGAAAACGATTTTTCCATTTTGACCTTAGCATTTAAATAAACTCTCGTGCCAGAGACCATGAACATTCAGAACAAATTAGGAATCATATTAATTTAGAGTTTTTGTTTCTGAAAAAAAAATTTCATATAACTTTTACACGGAATTAGTTTTGTAATTTCCAAATTCGGCAACTTTCACACTGGCACATTCTTTCATATTCTCTGAATGACAGCATTTACTATTTTCGGACTGAAAGATAAGATGTGTACTTTATTTTTAAAGTTGTGTCTCTGGTTGTTAATATATTGGAAATTAAAAAGAAATTGCCTTGTAAATTTTAATGCTAATGCACCACAAACCACAATACTGGGCCTGTGTAAAAACACCGCCCCGGCAAAGCAGCTGCTACATGAAAATTACAATACCAATCAAATAAAAACAGTGCTTTATATTTTTATGCATTTCCAAGCTCCAGCTTTATGGTTTTTATTGTAGAAGTTTAACGCCGACGAGGTAATTACTTATATGACAAATGTGGCCAGAAATGTAAGATTTCTGCCTACAACTTTCCACGCGTAACGCATAGAATTCACTATTAATGTACAAATTCCGCGCGGGCAGCGCAAGCTGCAGCATAAAAACTACAAGCAAATTAAAAACGTGTAAAAAATAAAAAATAAAATAAAAATTTTCAAATATTTTGGCTTTTTTCAAGCTCCAGATAAATACGGTTTTTGTTGTATAAGTTCGACGCCGACTATGAAATTTCGAGATATATGTTTGGAAATATATGATCAGATCACATCTTCTTTAATTTCCGGAGACGATTGATAAGATTGGGGCATTTATTGAAAAAACAGTCCCTCTTGATGTAAGCACAGTTTTGGCTAACAAAGACTTTCAAATTTGAAATAAAATAAGTAATTGTAATCTTTGAAAATTTTGAATGGAAAATTGAATTTCACTCGACCCGTGGAGTTTCAACTGTGCTAAAACACTCTGTCAAATTGTTAATATAATTTTTGTTTGGAAAATTTCTTATTCCACCTTCAAATGTCAAACAATGTGGAAATCATAGTTTCTTTTGTATTTTAACGGAGAAATAAATTAAGGGAAACAAATTGGAGAATTATTTAATACAACGATAGTATTTGGTTAGCAATAAATAAAATAATTTTTAGAATTTGAAACATAATTTATATTCCAATTCCGTGCATTTTTGATCCATAAAAAATCGTTTCAGGGGCAAAATTTAAGTGGAGATGTGAAGGCCTCGTGGAATGAAATTTACTTGAAGAGATGGTAAAATAAGCCCGTTCATATTTTCAAGAATATTATAAATGGTTAAAGGACCGAAGGAGTTGAAACTATCAAGTCCCTTTGATTCATTCTATTGATTTAAAAGAACTCAAATTAATTTCAAGTGTTCAAAGGGCTTAAAGTTTCGGTATGACTAAAAATTCTCAGCTTCTTCCAGAATATTTTTTTTAAAATGTGAATTGAATTTTTTTCCTAGTAAAATACCTTAGAAAAGAATTACTATATTGCCAAGAAGAGCATGTATAACTATCAAAAAAGGTAATAAAAGGCTGGAGAGAAAAGCTGGGAATTTATCTCGCTTTAGGAATCTACAATGACAATGTTGACATTTAGTTGAACAGGAAGGGAATTCTGACTTGATTTGTTTCAACGATGGACTACCGAAAATACGACGGCCAATTTAAAGGGAAATTTGGGTTGAGGTTTCTGCTGTTTAGAAGTTGTAAATTCCACTTAATTGTTACCACATTTTTTACAGGTTTGATCATTTCTTTTGTTTGTAACTTCCACGCCGGATAAAACATAGTAAAATACAAGGGTGTATGGATTCCACCAGGTGAAAATAAGCCAAATGTATGCCTCTTCACCTACGACCGTTTTGAAATGTATTTAGCTCGTTAATTGAGCAGATATTAAGCCATGAAATTATTCCCCTATTATAAATCCAAGTTTAAGGTTTACTCGGAGACACAGGAGCGGTGAAGTTCCCTAAAAAAACGCACAGTCCTTAGTTAATTCCCACCCAAGATTCAAAACCCTTCATTTAAATCGTATTATTTAGAATTTGCTACATAAAAATATAATTTGGACGCGGGAAAAGCAACAATCATTCCCTACAAAACAGAACTTGAAGCAAATCGATAGTTATTATTATCATCGTATTTTAATCATTATCATATCATTTTAATTATCATTCTGTATACAATATCAAATTAAATAAATAATCAATTATCAAATCATTATTAAAATATCAAATCTACTCTGAAGCCCTGTATCATTTCAGTGTTGTGATCAGTACAATTATTACCAGTAATTCAATCTAGGTGTGAAATCATTCTCATTTTTCCTAAATTTTTGTCATATATTGGACTTGAGTTTGATGGAGTCGGGAAAAATTGAAGATTACCAAAGCCGCTCTAAATAATAAAAAAAATCCCAGCTAACATCCTCTTTGAATCCAAACGTACTTCAATGTAATTCCACACGTTACCCGCGACGCACAAGAAATTACTATCTAATAAAGTTAGCTCAAAACTTTTAGCTGGAAAATGTTGAGTGGTGTCGGGGCAATACAATTATTCAGAGATCCCATGTAAGCTGCTGTGTTGATTGGAGTCCAGCCTTACTTTGGAGTCTGGAGGTCTCGTGAGAAAATCCTTTTCTTGGTCAAGAAATAAAAATTCCAGAAAAGCAGGATTACGAGTATTTCTTCCTCATTTCTGTGTTGAGAGACTTTTTACTAGAAAGAAGAAATTTGTTTTTGTGAGGACACGAGTTGGAATCCAAAATCATTCCAGTTTCTTTTAATTCGAGATTCTCCATATCACACTAATAATTCCAATGCTATTTGTTCGACTGCCATACTAATATTCTGAGAGCTAACAATTTCAGTTTAATTTTCCGATTTTGAAAACATTTCAAATTCTATAATTAATGCTGCCTTATAATTATAAATGAATTAAAGCAGGCCTAGAAGCCTTATTGTATAATAATATAATTCTCAAGAAATAGGAAAACTCAAATCAAATTTTATAAAACGGGAAAGAAAAGGAATTCAAGGCCCGATGAATTCCTTTTCATACTTGCATTCAACACATCCCGTCAAGTTTCAAACCCTTATTTTTTTAATGCATTTAAAAATAATGGATAATGACAGATTTTGTATAATGCAATGACACTAATAATATGGAAGCTGAAGTAATATTGAATGAAAGTTGAGGATCTACAAGCATTAATTTTGTAAAAAGCATGCTTCCCGTCCCTTTTTGTTCATATCAAAAACTGGGGAAAATTCCTGTTTCTCATCAAGAGATTAATGTTGATCAACTCATGAGTAGTGGCAGATTTCCGAATATTTTTTTTAATTTCAAACAATAATGAGGAACAGTTATCGTCCAGTATCCAAATCTTGCCTATGACCATAAAGATAAGGTGGGTCGGTGCGATTAGGGAATTCCCTTAAATTGTCCACTCCAAAAATTTTCTCGTGTTAATCTTGTGTGTGCATGTAAACTTGATATTTTCTGCAGAGCTGAAGCTTAACACCGGTTATGGTATTCGCTACACGGTCAAACACCATTGTCACGCAGTTACCAATTTTTCCGAGATCAAACGTAGTCACATCAATTTAACTTCTAAACGGTATTGAACCTACGTAAAATAAAAAAAAACATTTCTTTCAACAATTTCGAGTTTAGGTTTCTGGGCTTTACAAAATGATTTTTACGCGAGCAATTTCCATTCGTCTTTTCCATTATACTTTTTTGTAAATTTTAGTCACACTTGAATATACAAACTCAATGAAATAATTCTACAAGTCTCTGCATGAAATTCCTAACAATCATTATCATTATCGATAAAAAAATATAAAGTTTTGTCTGCACCAATTAGGAAAAAATTGTTGTGCGCCAATATTTTTGCAAGCACAGTATTTTGGCTGAATAATAGCTTTTTAAACACTTGTTAATTCATTGGATTAGTTAAATGAAACATTTGTCAGTTTGACATATCCGTTGAATATTGTAACGCGTTATTCGGACAATGGTGTTTTCCTTCATATAAGCAAAGTGTTTCAGAACCGAAGTGAGCTTCAATCAGTGCACTTCTAATCACTTTATTAGAATTACATAATCGGCGTTGAACAAACGCAAAAGCGAAATTAAATGTCAGTGTTTTACAATAACGTGTTGCATTTAATATGAGTCTATTTTCTGAGGAGAAATATTAAGTGGCCCAGAAATGATCAATTGGTACATTTAGAAATAACGGAACAAAGTTTCTTATCAGATATTAAAATGGAATTGGCATGGAATAAACAGAAGTTATGAAATATATGATGATGAGGGAACTCACAATAAATTAAAGGTACTATAATCTGTCTTAAAGTTTCCCTTTCGAATATGCTAATACACTTAAATTATAAAAATAAACTTATGTTAATTTTGAAGGTGATTTTTGAAAATTCAAAATCAAAAGAAAATTTTGAAAGTTAAATTTATTCACGAAAAAATCAGGAAAGCGTTACAGTAAAAACAATCCCAAACTTTTAGCTAATACAAACATTTTTGAGAGGCAAACCAGTTGAAAAATTCCTTCATCTAAATATAATTTATGTGAATTTTATTTAATTAATTAATACATTTAACTGTTTTGAGCCAAAGTGGAGGTGAAAAGTATAGTAAATTTATAAACAGAATATACACCATTTCAATTCAAACAATAAGGTAAAATAATTAAGGTAAAATATGGCCAAATATTATGAATAAGTAAAAAACTTTTGCCAAAACTTGTAAATTTGCAATACTAAATGGAAATAATAATAATTCTAGTTTCGTAGAAAATTAAACATTCAAACCATTTTCATAAAATGCTCATAAAAAATAGAATATTTGAAGAATTCATAAAAGTGGGAAATAGATGGAAAAAGCCAAGGTAACCAAAAGTTTTGGGCCTGTACACATTTTGCCATATTGCAGAAGTTTTACAAGAATTGGCAAAATGATTTTCAAAAAACTAAAAAATTATCCTAGAAATACCTTAAAGCAAGAAATTCAAATTATGACGGATAACGTTTTTAAGTTTTAAATTCTTGAACCCAGCATTTAAGAAAATAATAAAGAAAATGTAGATTTCGTGAAGAAGTTAGGTGACATGAATTGATTATCTGGGTCACTGTGAACCTGCTATGTTGAAGAACCTACTAAAAGTTTAAGAGAATTATAATTTAGAGTGCAATGATGAGTTCCATTGAAAAAAACCTCCTATTCGATTAATAAAACAACTTGAGGACGCGCTAGGTATTAAGGGCACAGTTTGTGTAAGAAGATAGTCCCACTTGATTTGACACAATTTTGTAGGTCTTTAAAAGAAAAAAATCTTTATTCTTTGAAAATTTTGAATTTAGAACGGAAATTTGAATTTCACTTGCCCCATGAAATTGGAACTGTGCTGGAACACTCTGAAATATTTGAAGGTGGAGTAAGAATTTTGTCAGAGAACAATATTTATTATTAGCAATTTGACAAATAATAGATTCTTCACTGCAATGTTAAATGTGAAATGTTAATGTTAAAAATTTTATTTGATTAACCTGTTCGTTTTTGTTCTGTACAAAAATACTGGTCTCCCCAAGTAACACGGTTTTTGAATTTTGACCAATTAAAATGATTTTTATCCACGCAACCTCTTGAGCAACATCCAATTATTTGCAACTGATTGAAACTGAGGGAATTGTTTTTAGAGATTTTGGCTTCCATAAAGGTAATTTTTGTACCGTTGAGGATCCCTGTGATTTCTTCATAAACTTATTCCAACATTCGCGACGACTTTGAAAAGCCAAATCACAGTAAAAAGAAAGCAGCCTTTTTTGTTGTATTTCCACGCCGGTTAAGAAAAAAATGCCAAATGGTTTGGCGTATTTCGACGCTTTACAATTTACTTCGTGTGTCAATGCTGAATATTGCGCACAAATTTGTTTACTGCTATTAAGTACATTGAGTTAATATGTAAGAATGCCTTCCCACAACTACTCCTAAACACACCTTCCGCCTGTAAATGGAACTTTGAATTTCTTAAAAATTCTCAAAATTTGAAAATTTTACAAAACTCGGGCCACAGTTGGGGGAAAATATTTATTTCAAGGGGAACTACGAATTTTTTAATTAATGTTAATCGTACAATTTTCATTTCTGATATGTAAATTTTTTTAAATTCAAGAAAACATCATAGGAACTTGCCTAGACTGAAAGCCTCAACGGCGTTTATTTTTTTGTGTGCACGTACATTATCTTATATAATTAAATTACGAGCTGGCAAATAAAAGAACGTTAGTACGAAATGGAATTTAATTAAGCAATTAGAATAAGCTTAAATTTTATTCATTTTCTTTTAATAACAAAATTCCCCAGTTTGAGCCATGGACATTATCAATTGTTATTTGCTATGAAGAGTCCTAGAAATACTCCCATTTTATTTAATACGGTAAAGTACACCGTACATTTAATTTTCCCAAAAATTTATCAACAAAACACGTTGGATAATAATTGAGCAGCCCAAAATTTCACGGATGTTTGTCCACTAAAAATTCCGTAACTAAACTAGAAGCACATTAAATGGGAAAATATCAAATTAACTCTTCCTCCTATGACTTTTACACGTGTACTCTTGAAATTTGACACATCCATTTGTTATAACTATATATATATCTTACCCCTCCACAAAATGATTATAAAATCAATCCAATAATTATTGGTAATATAATTTTATAGAGAATTAATAAGGGGTTTAAATATGAACACAAAAATTGCTTGAGCTTTCAAGTCTCAAAGCCGGTTGTTTTTTTGAGTGCGCGCACTTGAGCAGTAGTGCGTAGTTTCAGCTGAGGTCAGTTCATCATGGAATTTTAACTGTCAATACAAGATGAATGTTTTCATGGCTCCAATTCGTGTGAAAAGTGGTCTCCCGAACTCCATACGGAAATTGTGAAAGTTTCATCATTGCCGAAGCAAACAAAATTTTTAACGGTGATATTGTCAAAAACCATGATAATTTTTCAATTAAAATCTCGTATTTTGTCGTGTTGATAAAATATTTGAAAATACGTATATTACACAGGATTTTCAACAAACATATTACATCAAGAAAAACAAATAAGCACATATATCATTGCATCCGTAACATAAATACAAATGTACAAAATTATACAAAATATTGATGAACAATAATAATTAGAGCTGCGATCAAGTTCAAGTAAAACTCGCGTTTTTCAAGTCGAGTTCAAGTTCGGGTTAAGTTCAAGTAACTCAAAAATTGTATTTAAGATTTTCGGGTCATGTTCAAGTTTTATCTATACCTGACCATGATTTTATCACTCAAGTCAAGTTCGTGTTCAAGTTTGGAAATATTACTTGAAGAAATTTTCATGGTTAGTTAGTTAGTTAGTTAGTTAGTTCGACTTTATTTACGTGATATATCCGAGTCAGTACATAAAGACTGGTCTCCCCCCG
>JAQFXU010002097.1:0-23024 GCA_034693705.1 Spatulosminthurus flaviceps
AGTAGTAACACCACAGGGAAAATTTTTTTTGCGAAAGATGTAGTTTTTTATGGTGCTTTCAAAAATATTTTGGTGGTGCCTTACATCACTAGTTCAAATTTGGTCAAAATCGAAATGTCCGGGTTGAGGTGATTTGGCACAACTGTGGGTTGTAAAACAGACGTTAAAAGTAAGAAAATTATACTTTTTTTTAAATACAAAAATATTTTGTAAAGGGAAAAATTATTGAGAAAATACGTATTTCATTTGTACATAAAATACAGCTTTGCTTCTAGAAGGCCGTCTCGTCTATACCCCACCCTTAATTAATAATGTCAGTGTTGATGTTGGGCCAGTCCTATACGCATAGTAAAAGTAAAAAAAAACTCCCGGCATGCTTGGCTAGCCATTTAATGGATTACAGGAATGAAAGAGGACTAATTTGGAAAACAAGTGTAGAAATTACGCAAGGTTAAAAAGGAGTAAGGATTCATGTGAATGACGTCACACATCAAGTGCTGCATCCGTCC
The DNA here is from genome assembly GCA_034693705.1 of Spatulosminthurus flaviceps. Taxonomy (NCBI): domain Eukaryota; kingdom Metazoa; phylum Arthropoda; class Collembola; order Symphypleona; family Sminthuridae; genus Spatulosminthurus; species Spatulosminthurus flaviceps. The sequence continues at coordinate 510 of JAQFXU010002097.1, forward strand.
CAAAGGTTTTTTTTAAAAAAAAGATACTCCCGTAAGAATAGGTTGATGAGAGGGGAAGAATTATAAAAATCATTGAAAATTTATGTTAAGGCGTAGACAGGAAAAATAAATGAGAACGTGCGAATGTTTACTTTGTAGGCAGTAAAAGAGGAATTTGCCAAAGCTGAGATATCTTTCTCGTCACCTCCACACCTCACACGTTAAAAAAACATGGTTATTGGTCATACAAGCACCCCGCTTGATATTATATAATATACATATGTGAAGGCGAGGAACCATAGAGAAAGGAGGATTTTGAATAAAATTATATAGCTCTCTCCTCTTACACACATCTACTAACTACTCTGTCTAAAAACTCTGCCGTTAAAATCCCACATGTATAATAATTATACAGTGAAGAGTAGTCACATGTACCAGAGTACATGGAAATCCCAAGATGTAAATGTACGTTAAGTGACTGTAGCCATTCGTAATGTTGTAATGTAATGGGCATAGTATTTTAGAGGAGATGTATTGCTCTGTAGGTGCTGGAAGTCAAGGAATGTTTATGCAAGGAGCTACTTACACCCAACACGTTCATATGTGGCAGGAGTTAATCTTAGGATGAATTAACTCTGTAAAATGAAAATAAACTAGAAAGCTACCCAGTGAAGCTAGAAATATCCACACCTGTCCTATGTTCAAAAAAAAAATACATACCCACATACACAAACTACACTCACTCTCATATACAGACCTTTAGAGAAACTATTACTGTCGCAGGGGAAGTGCAGCAGTGGTGTTTACATCCACGGGTATATTACACAAGCAAAGAAAATAAACCGAATGAAGGATGAAAATGACAAGAACAGTAGAAAATTGCGAGAAATTACCCATGTGTAGCAGAGAGTCTCCGGATTCAGAGCGAGGGATTCATGGGTTACTAAGCAACTTTTCCTCTCTTATACAGAACCGTATTACAAGAGCGTAAACTCCAAGTCTTGCACTGATTCCATCTGACGTGACTTAACCTTTTATAACAAGCTGGCCTCACTATCTGAATTCTACACGCTTCCATATTCTTACATACATAAATACATACGTACATACATAGAGTCTATCCATGTTTTAACACATGTTTTATATTATAATATAGATATATATATATAAATATGAAACATGCATGTAATGCTCCAGTATAGTTACACATATAAGACAGGAGGATCTTGTCATTACCCACTAAGTCCAATATCTACTACCCGCCTTCTTCCCTTCATGCTAAATCCTTTGCAAATTCGCACATGTAAGTAATGCCACTCACATGTACAGAAACGTATGCAAACACAGATACACCCTTTTTCTTGTATACATTAAAACTGTATTTAAAGCATGTTATCTTTTTTCAAGCCAAGTATGCAATCAATGTAGTTTTCAACATTCGTGTCCCTATAACTCCTCTCAACACACAAGTATCGCTATGGTAGCCAGAAGCATTGAAATGAAGGGTGCCTCTATTGCCTATACTCATAACTTATATGAGTCACATAAGTATTTATTCCTACATAAAGTATCTGTTCTTACTACACATGTACTCACATGTGTAGGAATGTTGTTGTGTTTTTTTTCTGAGTTTAAATATCACTCGGCATTTAATATATAAATGTGTATTACTTATGGTATAACTTAAGAGTTACCATATGTTGACCATTTAGCAGAGCCTTTTTCTTCCTACATATGCGCTTCCATTGTGTAATCATATGTTTACCAACGAATATGGTTTTATTTTACGAACCTGGCTCAAAGCTTTGAGTTTTGCAAAGTTGTGAGATGATGTTTTTTAGGGGGTACTAGGACTAAAAGTAAGTATAGTAAAGCAAGCTCCTTGGGAAACTTTATGGTCTACATGAAAGAGATACTTGGAACATTGTAACATTAACTTGGAAGAGTGTAAGCGAGAGTCAGTTTTATACAGAGAGCGTATATATACGAGCGTAAAAATACAAGAGACCTTCTTACAAACACGTTTCCATCCCCTCTTTTATGTCCAAAAGGGAAAAAAACATACTATTCAAGGATATGTTCCAATGTCCCGCACTCATTTTCATCCTTCCCCCCCCCCCCAAAAACTTCATTTTCAATCAGGAGGAAAGAAAATGTGCGGGGTTGGCAAACTCACAAGGATATTCTCCTTCACAGCTGTGTATAATTGCCATTAAGGAACCTTCCTCCCTTGAACTGTCTACTATATACTGAGTATGAGATGCAGTGATATAAATCTCAACTAATTTTCTCCTTATTTTCTGATAATACTAAATTGTCTAACCAGAACCTTTGACTTTTAGCTCTCTCATGTGTTACATGTATGAGTTTTAGCAAAATGGGACTTTCACCAGGAGAATTTTTCTAAATCCTGTCTCTTTATTGGAAGGATTCATTTCAAGAAATTATGATGCATGGTATAGAAAATTGTATGTTTACCAACAGTATATATAATACAGGCTAAATTCTACACATGGTATAATTTTACATAGCTGGCTATGGTTTAGACTTTAGTGTGGAATAGAGCCTGGAGAAAGAGCCTAGGAATGGAGAAACTTAATTATTTTTCCTTTTCTTGGATATAAAAAAAAGTTGGTAAGAATAACGATTGTGTTATTTGACTAAATAATTGACTATAGAGTTATATGATAAAGAATTTAGAGGGGTAAACGTCAATGATAATTTTTGTGCTTGTGCTTGAGAAGAAACTTTCCTCTGAACTACTTGTGAGGAAATGAAAGATGCGCGGAGTGGATGATCTTATTGAGGAGAATCTTTGGAATAGAATAAAGTTCAAGTAGTTTGTTATAATAATAAAAACTCGAGCTAAACTTATAATCTTTAGTAGTATAATGAGAGGGGAGAGATGTGAGGAGTGACAGAAGCGAAAGATTATGAGAGTTGGTAGGAATATTTATATGTATAGAGGACAGATATGTATGTCATAGTAGAAGATTAATGGGCTGAGCCCATTCAAACTTGCAAACAAAATTACAGAGATGTAGCGCGCACATGTAGATGAAATCTTTTTGAAGATTCTTCAGCCTACTGGAGGAACTTCAAACGTGATGAGAAGAAATTCGATTTTAATTCATGATTTTTGTGGTCACACACATACACACTCACTCACTCACTCACTCTCTCTCTCTCTAGCCTCTCATAAGGACGTGAATGTTACAAGAAAATGTCGTATTCATCCCCGCTTTTTTCCCCATTCAGACGATGGGAAATGATTTCCTGTCTGGAGCCTCAAGGCTCCCACTACATAAGTCAAAGTCACTTTTATCGAATTATATTGATAGCTCAAGGGATCGGATATGAGTTAACGACACGTTTCTTACATATTTGTCTTTCTCCGAAGATTCCTCTCTCTCTCTCTTTCTATGTCTCCAAAGAAAGTCCTCCCTCTTTCCCATTGATCTCCAAATGCATATAAAATACAAGTAACTCATAGGAATTCCATCCACAGGCTAAAAGGTATCTGTAGAAAAGTAGGACTTTTGTATCAAATGATAACAACTTTTTCAATAAATTTCAAATCCTACTTTTTATTTCTTTTTAAGTGGGCCAAACCTCATTGGTTTTTTCTCAACCAAAGTATAGTCACTACCGTAGTAACTTTTTTTATAACTTTCTCTCTCTCTCCCTCCAGCCTTTAAATCTACATGTATATATTTAAATTTCCGAACAAGAAATTCAATATAGATCTCTCATACATACTCAATTATTCTCTAACAAGGCCAGGCCAGGAATATTTCCTCATATCCCTTTTTTTACCACACCCCAAAAAAACTTTCCACATTACTAATTTACACTTATTTTCTTTAAACTTAGCATATTAAGTTATCCTACAAGGGTTGTATACCCAGCCATATCATAATAAATCCCTATACATCATCCACCCTATAGAACCTCCATGAGTATAGTCACTACAGTGAAAGCCGTAGTCGTGGGAGCAGTAGTTGTAGTCGTAGTAAATGAAATTCCATCAATCATTCCACCGGCGCCTAATGCATTTGCATTAAAATCCATAGACAGATCCCATATTAAAGCATAGGTACGCTCGGATCATAGGATTCCAATTGAATTATAAGATTATGTGATACAGAAGTTTTTAGTATAGGAGGAGAGAGGAAAAAGAGGCTTTTTTCAAATTTGATTGCTATTTTCATTTTTGACATAAGCTAAAACCTTTCAGGGGAGTAACAAGGATTTTCTTCCTTTTTTCTCTCTCTCTCCCTTCTTATAAAACCTTCTTACTCAATCGATACATAAACTTCTCCGAGATGGTTTTTCCCACGAAAAAACAGAAATTTTTCTGTAAGTTTCACATTTCTTTAGGAGAAGATACTATAGTATTAGTAGTAGTAGTAGTAGTAGTAGTGCGGTGTATGTTGAAATGTCTCGGCGATTATTTATTTTTTGTAAGTTTTCATCTTTTCATCGCATGGAAATAACTCCCACTCTGTCCCATCTTATGTACATGGAAACACACGCAAGAGCAAACCTTACAAATTGATATTCATACAGAAACTAGACTAGATTCTCTACTCTCCGTCTGGCTTTTTCACTCGCTCGCTCTCTCACTCAGTAGGAAATTCCGGGGGAAAAAGCAAACATGCAGAAGAGGACTGAGTGTAGAGGCTATTCCCTTGTGTCCTTATATATATTTGAACTGGGAATGTAAGCCAATGTAAGAATAAGAGCTGATGTAAATACTTATCTCTGGCTCTTGACTCCACGTACTTTGACATAAGCAGATTGGAAAAAAATATTGTCAGCCCGTTATGAAAGCATGCAGGGACAGATGTAGTGTACTTGGAGGATGATAGCGGCGAGGAGGATGGTGTGGTGCTAGTTATAGGGGAAAAACCTATTGACATATGCTCTCTCTATTCTCGTCAGTTTGCCAATGTGTGTGTGTGTGTGTGTATTCGTTCCTTTGCGAAAAAGTCAAGGGGAACAGGTCTTTTACCAATGGCTTGGATTAGAAGCTATAGCATCGTCTTTACCACTCTCTCTCTCTGTATTCCTCCATTTTATAAATCTAAAACTATCTGCATATAAATTTTACATACACTCAAGTGTATGTAATATGGAAGGGACACGAAATAATGGGAAAAAAACTGGTTGCATGTAGGGCAAGGGGAGAGAGCGAGAGCGGGAGAGAGAGATAGTAGAAAGAAAAATTGCTGGCTCTGACTTTTCTCTTTCCATGGATGGATGGTTAGTTTAGTGGAGCTGAAGAAAAACTGGAGAAAGTGATCTCGACGCATCTTTTGGGTCGCTCTCTCGTTCCAGCAAACCTTGTCTACCTCTTTCTCTCTCTCTCTCTCTCTCTCCTGGTGTCTATCCATGTACATAAGTAGTATCTTCTTGAGTACAAGAGCCCTGAGAAAAAACATGTAGCTTTTGAACGGTGAAGGGTGTGCGATAAGGAGAGGAAAGGTTGAATGGATGCATGGATGCGGTTGCTTGAGCAGACATGATGTGCCCGTCAAAATCAAATTACTTCGGGTTAGAAAAAGATTGATTCCGTCTTTGAATTTATGTCCCATCTTCCCCATTGGCTACTTTCATCTGTTATTTGTCCTTGCAGGAGTGCTTCGGCACTCACTCACTTTACTTCAATAACATTCCAATAGAAAAAGAGACAGTTATAAGCGTGATTTTTTAAAGTAGTCTCATACTTTATTTATGTGTTGTCAAGTACACCCGTGAGTACTTTGGCACGTAATGTAAATAATGTTAATTGTCTTGTAGCAAGCTTTTTTTATATGTCTCGGGGTACTCAGTTCTTTGAGGTCGTTAGTCCAATCCTGTGGATGAGTGAGTAGCAATTGAGGAGGATTGAAGCAATTTGCTTATATATCTTACCCGTGCTCACAAACATCCTGTGGATTGTTGTGAATGGTAAGGATCTTGTCGGTGGTCAAAATTATAGTGGATTTTTCTATTTTTCTTCATTTCCATAAGTACAAGGAACGTAATGGTGCGGTGAAGAAAGCTAAGGTGTTAATGAATTTATTCGTCTTGGTGAGTGGTTAGAATTTTAGTCCAACTCTTTGAGAATCAATGAAGTCCAAAGAAATGATATTTTAGAGAGAAATAATAGCGTTTTAGCTATTATCTCATTTATTTTTGATACGACAATTAAACTGAATTACTGCTTGAGTTAGTTTCATTTTCCTTGTAAATTATACCACTTCATGTCATTGACAACACAGACTTACAATTAGACAAGAAACAGAGATTATTTGAAGTTCTGTATTTTAGGCTGCGATTTATTGTAATAATCGTTGTTCAAATGCTTCACAAAAAATCAAAGTTATTAAAATTGACTCTTCGTCGTAACTGTTATTCTTATGGAGGAATGGGTAAAATAAGCACTTGCGTTGTAGTTTATCTGTATTTTTTTGATCGTTCAACTTAACTTTATTTACTTGAAACATTTCTGTCTGAAGAATTGAGTTTATTGTGGTATCTGAATAGTAGTTCCCTATATAAAAAGCCTAAAATCTGTGAAATCCTTTTCACACATTTTACGTATTTTTTTAGATGAAAGAACCAATCTGGGTTCCTGAAAATTAGCGCTGCCCAGTCCTGGAGTGATGATGTGCTTTCTTTACCATGCAATTTTATTATAATTTTCCTCAAGTTCACTCCCGTCAAAAGATTTTCGTACATATTACAAAATTACCAGCTGAATGTTTTGGGAGATAAAGTGAAAGGTAAGGGGTGGGTGAAAGTTCACGTCAATTCCATTTTGTTTCCGTGTTAACCTCAAATATCCTCTCATATCCATAATTTACCACCAAATGCCCTACAGTCCCTTCAATTTCTATTCAAAAGTTCTAGATCATTTTATATTACTGTTTACATGGTTTGTTCTAAAAACACAGCCAAAAGCAATTCAAAGCTTCAATTTCTCCAAGGCTACTATTTTTTTAGTATTTCAAAGACAATTAAAATTAACGCGAGAAAAATATCAACTTTTGAACGCCCAAAATATTTTCTAGCAAAAACGTATCGACACAATTAAGAAAAATTAGTTATCAATAATTCTAGGCAAATTCTGGGCATTACCCCTCTTTCACTTCAAAACATCCAGCAAATTCAATCTTTACCTTGCGAAATAATTTAAAACAGTATTAATTCCCATGAAATATAAAATGTTACCGTATTATAAGGTAACAAAGAAAAATTCCACATAATATTTTAATAAATAAAATAATAATTGGGCCATTTTTGTATTTACTAGAAAATCCTCGTGTCGGAAAGTTTACTCATAAAATATTTTGCTAGAATTTTCAAACAAAGTCATCTAAATTTAACAAAATGGCATCCACCACAAGTGTAACTTTTAAATTTTACATATATAGATGGGATACATGGTAGAAAATAAAATTCAATTATATCCTTCCACAATGAACTCAGAATCAGTCCGACCTGAGGGAAGTAGAATTCCTACGGTACCCGAACACCTCTCAAGGATTGGCTCCGAATTTCAACATTAGGTGTACGAGAGGAATGCTTAACGGGGAAGTTTATGGCAGTGGAACAATGTCTATGGCATTGAGTGGACCGTCGGAGGGAGGTCCCTTCTGTGTACTTAAATGGGCAGTTAGCATGGAATATTTGTTGGTATGGAGATGGTAATTGGATGACAAAGTAAAGGCGGATCGCTGGACAAGCTTCCCCTTCCTCACAAACGCTTATGTCAATCCACTTCCCTTTTAACAAACTCCCAAGGAAATTCCACCTCAATAAAACTTACACCTGCCAAATGAGTTACTTGAGCAAGGAACAACCAAATTAAAATTAATAGTCCTTTTTTCTAAAAGCTTGAACAGATTCTCAAATCTTTTCTAACCCAACATGTTTTCTCCCTTACAAAATTGCCCTTTCCACGCCAATTTTTTTCCCCAGTCTTTTGTTCTTAAAAACCCTCGTGCCTCACACCTTCCATGTGTTTATAGTATGGAGGAAATCGTATGTGTGCGTATGTGAAAATTATTATGAGCACTCCTCCTCCAAGCTGGACGAGTATTTGAGAAAGAATTCTTGAACATACTTGTGTAGTTCTTGGAACAATAATAAGCCTTGAGTTTATCTGCCATATGTTGACTTTCCTAGCAAGAGACACGTATTAGACAGGCTTGACAAGAATGGATCGATGAACTGTCCCTGTTGCTAGTCCCGATTGCTAGTTTCCTCCTTCAAGGTAGATACATATATGGGAGAGATGGTGGGAATGTACTCAATAAGGAATCAGAATCACGTTTTTATCTCCCATCCTCCAGCTCCTCTTACACTACACAGAGCTTTTTCTTAAGCCTCTATCAACTCATCACTCATGGAGTCTGCTACCATGAGAAAAATTTCATTATAGAAGATAGCTATTCATGCCAAGGATATAGCTTTTCTCAATTTTGAATTATTATTTTTTCTTCCGGTGCCATATTTCCCTTGTAATAACCATAGCGCGTTCAAAGTATATGATAAAGTGTATGGGAGTTTTGCGTGAATTCGTATCACCCAGAGTGAATTGACTTATTTAGAAGAATAATAATTATTAGTAGTAAGATTAGAAATGAATGTAGAAATTCCTTTAAATCTCACATATCTCTCTCAAGAATAACTTTCTCCATGAAGCTTTCTCCGTTTAGATAGGTAGACTGGGATAAAATCTTAGAGTGCTTTCTCTTCCTTTCTCCAGATGCTTTTTTGAAGGGACTAGACATACACCTGCATTAAGTTAAGAGCTAAATATTTCAACAGGGAACAAGGGAAGGTGATGAAAAGTGAGAAAAACCAATGGTTAGTCCCTCGAAAAAAAACGGGAGACATTGAACATCCGCTGAGTGTAAGGAGTCAAAAATAACCATGTTGTTTATCTTCACTCTCACGCACCATCATAATTCATGTATGTAGGGAAGTGTGTCTTCCTGTGGTTACCTTTTAACAACACACCGGGCTCCACCATCTGCTATTTCACCCACTAAGTACAGTCAATAAAAATTTCCTCACATTTGCTTTATACCAAAAGTAAAGGAACTTGAGTAAAAATTTATTAGGTTCCGAATTTTTTTTTCTTTTAAGAAGTCTATATAAATATGTACAGTCATAGATAGTAATGAGGGCTGGATATCTGAGAGTATTATTTTAAAGGGAGATTCAGTGCAGAAATATTTATGTATTATTAAAGTATTGGAAGTGACAGAGAGAGAGAGAGAGGGAGAGGAATTCTTCGGACCATACAATTCTCGTCATCCCGCAGATATTCAAGGAACATCATCATTGTCAAGGACCATTTACGAAACAAGAGAATGAAATGTCTCCATTGAGTAGGAGTTGTGCCAAATGGAAAATTTTATGCGGGTGAAGAGCCTATTTATTATTTTTGTTATTGTCCGGAGTGGATAAGAAAAAAAATATTAGCGGATTTTTGGCTAAGATTTCAATGCTCCGACATTAATATTAATAATAATAATTGTATATGGCTATATTTAGAAAGTAATATTGACGAAGCTTGAAAATGGACCAATTTAACATCATAGCATCTCTCTTTATAAATAATAATATAAATGCTGGTAATTAGGGACAAAAGACTGGAAATGAAAGGATTTTGAACAACGCGCCATTCACTTCTATTCTACTTCAAGCCCCAGACCAGTACATAGTACATATAAAATTTAGTACAAATACAGGGAATTATCTAAATTTTATTTTTGGCTTAGGTAATACACAATACACAAAAAGTTGGAATACATTTTTAATATAGGTTAACGTAGGAAAATGCTAAAATACTATAGCACAACGCTTTTTTATTTATATGAAAATTAAAATGCAGTAGTGGGCATGTATTTATAAGGCACTATAAATAGCAAGTGACGTAAGAAGAGTTGTGCATAAAAAACTATACGAATATTCAATATTAATTTGGAAAACTTTTTTTATGAATTATTTCTTTCCTACCGCTGCGCTGCGCCGCGCTGCTAAGAACAATCCCGCTATTGAATACACAACCTTGGCCCTTTAATTCTGCGTAACGATTCATTTCCTTTGGCTTATTCGATTTTTGAGTCTCACACATAATTCTTGAACTCTTGTATAGAGGGATATGTTCAATAATAAACTCTATGGGATGAAGCGCAAGGTATTGTGTAAATTACGTTTTCCTCCCAATCTTTTATACTCTAAACTTTTGATCTTTCTTCCGGGAAGTAATAATTTTATTTTCTACTAACATCCCTCCATATGTAACACACATCTTGTTCCACAGTTCACTATAAAAAGGGAATTCGTACCCAATAACCTACTCCAGCTCTGCTTCTCGTCTATTATATTTATGCTTGTACAAGTGCATCTACGGGTAGAAAAATATTCCTTACTCAACTTGTTCCATGGTTAAAATGTTAAGTGTGGGATTGAGGTATGTTGTTATATACAGTTGTTATATATCAATTTCAATTGGTGTGAAAAGCATGGGATTGCTTCATTTTGTTCGGTTCCTACTACTTCAATGAGACTCCAGGGTAGCCATTTTGAGTGCTGTGAGATTGACATAATGTGTTACAATATATTTCTTTGGTAGGAAATTCTATACATGATTTTCTGATTGCCTCGAGTATATAGCGGTGTATTGATCAGAGAAATTTCTTTTGACTGAAAAGTGACTTGTAAAATTGTAAGTAGTGGTCAATGTGTGTGTACCTTTTCTGTATGTGTGCTTTTGTTTTTAATGGAGCCTATACTTGTTCCCATAGATTTCTAATAATGGGAGAGTAAAAGCTAGTTTTTTTCCTATGAGGATTTACATATCGTCGGTGAAAGTCCAGAAGGAGCTATATGCAGAAATCGTGAGTGCATGATTAGTACCAATTGAGAGTTCATGAAATTCGAAAGTCAAAAGGGGCTACATGCTTCCGCCACAGCTCGCTATAGCAGACAAGCACAGACTTGGCACCTTTGAATACTAGTCTATCGCTGCATATAGCCCCTTATGGAACGATGCTTGAGAAATTATAGCTCCTTCTGGAATTTCGCCGACGATATATTATATGGATTTCTCAAAGAAGCCACTTTCCCTTGATTGAACCCCAATAAAAAATATTGAAGGAACATGAAAGTATGAGGATGTGAATTTAGATGGAAAGTTAAAAGGTTTGTAAGAGTCAAATTCCTATGATTTGCACATTTATCATGGGAGTCCCAAGAGGATAGGGATGCCACCTCGTCTTCTAGGCAAAGCTAGAGATAAAAAATAGGAGTAATGTGACAGGTGAGGTTTTAGGTTAGTCTGAGTTTTCCATTTTCGTAAATTTATATTCTAGTATTAGTATAGAGAGAGAGAGAGAGGAAGGGAGAGAGAGGGAGAGAGAGAGAAAGGTAGTACATACATTAGCTGGAGAATTACAGGCTGAATTTGCTTCTGGGACATTGGAGCCTCGTGGGTGTATCAGGGAAATGGATGTGAAAAACCCCTGAAGGAGAAAGTTTCTGGTTGAGAGATTAAAACTGGGAATTAAAATGTTTATAAATATTGGAACCCTATGCATTCCCTTGCCTTGAGACCTGTCCAGGCGGAATTTCAATATTTCAGTAACTTTCAGAAATTAAAAGTTGCTAGTAGAAGGAGAAAGATTTACTTTCTCCTGCAGTAGTTTCTTCCATGTATGTATTTGAGTAGAAAAGAAGCTTGAAGAAAGTTGAATTGGTATTATTTATTCAAAGACATTGGTCTAGAGAGAAAGAGAAAGGGACGAGAGACAGATAGAAAGAGAGAGAGAGAGACTCAATTTTAAATCCACCAACCGAAAATGTCACCAACTTCTTCCAACATAGCTAGAGCTCTTCGAATAAGTAACTTCTCTAAGAAAAGGACGACTTACTCTTGCTCTAACCTAAGTAACCATTTAAAATCGACTCAATATTCATGAGTTTTTTTTCTATTGATCATCCCAGCTCTCCTATTGGTTTGGACCAATTCATTTTAAAATCTCCTTTTAATTTCTCTCTATAACTTATACTTTCACTTTGATTCCTATATCTATATATTTGTTATTTACTATGACGATATTTACATAATATGATGATGTTATAGTTGATTTTCAGTTATCATTTATAAAAAAAAACATCTTCATTATTACCAGATGGCAAAAACAGAAAATATGCAAGAAAGTCTACAACATAAAATTATGTAGGGGAAATGCTTTAAAGAAAAGTGAAAGTTTACTTTCACTCTGGAAATTTCTCCATTTATTTCCACAGAATTATATTCATTTTTAAGAATATTCCCAGACCACCATATTTTGGAGGAAAAGTTTAAAAAAATATACTTTGTCTACTTCACAGAATCTACAAAAATTGCCTCTCAAGGGGCTAGTTTTCCTTGTAATAGACGTAGAGCCAAAATATACCATAAAGTTTTGTTAGTATTTTTTTTAAAACATGCTTTCACAGTAATAACTATTGCAAGTTCCACACGATAAATTGCTCATCACATGCTGATGTGCAATTTCCCTCAATTTCCACACCAGCTGCCAAAAGTGATCCGAATCTTAAATTTGTACATAGTGGCTTCACATTCATGGTCCAATGATGGTAGTAGTAGTAGTATTATTCGTAGGGTTATTATATATATAGATATATATGAGTGGAAGCATAACATGTGCATGATATTTTCTAGAGACTGCAAAAGTTTCTATGAAGAAAAGTATGTATACAAGTATGTAATTTTAGTCAATAAAATATGTCTCTGGACACACAAGTTCATCTCTACAGCCCTCACTTCCCCTCCGAGTGTGTATCTGTAGCCAAGTTTTCCAAGAATTAAGTTGTGTGAAAGTTAGCTTTAGTTGGTAGTAGTTGGGTGGCCCACGAGTCATCAGTAACAATGAGGAGGAAGGTCAAGTAATGATGTGAGTAGTGAGTGTGTAATCCGCATTAATAAAGCACGTACACATGCACTTGGCTTTTGGAAGATGCGTTATATATGTTTCTCCTTCACTTGTACAAGTAGACTCGTGTAAGAGGCAATATTCTCACCAGGACTCAAAAGAAAGTTGATGGCACCCCGTCTCTCTCTCTCTCTGTACTATGATTTTCTTTGCTACTTGCTCCCCTCCACGTATATACGTATCTCTATCTATACGTAGCTATTATATACGCTCATCTCCTACTCATGTTATGCTCAAGTGTCCTCCCACTCGTCATTTGCATTCCGAGACGATCCCATAATTTCACATTGCCATTTCACTTCTCGTCCCATAGTGACTGCCTCATCTGTGTCTGTGCGTCTGTACATCCTCTAATTTTACCATTCTCATGCTTTTCTTGTTGGATCCATTGCAAGTAGTACTTGTTAGAACATCGTCTTATTTTATCATCATATCTCCCCTCATCTTTCTCTCCCCAGAAATTCTCTCACATACAATTTGAACAAAAGTTGTATGCTCACCCACATTTACCATGTTGACTTTCTCCTTTACTAAATCCGGCAGGAATCCTGCAGGGATATATACTATCCTGGAGGGATATAGGCGGATCTGCTCATGATATTATCCACACACAATAATAATTATTATCATTGTAGTACAATCTTAGGATTTCAATAAGTCAGTTGGGAAACAGTTGTGAGTGAGGGGCTGAAAGAGGAGGGAGGATTCATACAAAGTGTGAAATAATGGAGGGGACGGGAAGGAAGCAGGAGAAAGTAGTTGAGGCTCTCAAGTGGAATTTTAGTAAAATTTTACCACTTTTCGCGGCTGCTTTGCTTCTATCCTATGACACTATATATACATATATACATATATGTGTGTGTGTTGGATGGAGGATTATTTCAATGCTACGACGTCATCAGGATTATATGATCCGTATAAAAAAGACTCGTCTCTCCATCCATATTCATACAAAAGAGTATTAGATCTCAGGCAAAAACTCGGCTCAAACATGAGTGCTGGGCTTGTGCGACAAGAAAGATAAACTGAATCCTGAGACGGAAGTGAGCGCGTGGACATACACGTTCACATTTATTCTCCTATCCATACATCTCTCCCCACTAATGTATACACCCAGAGAGGAGGACAGTACGTAAAAAGGGGCAAAGTTCCATTTATGTTGGAAGGGGAGCCGGAGGAAGGAGCTATGGAAGATTGAAAGAGGTGTAGAGGAGTGTGAGTAGTACAACGTTGGAGAAAGTTAAAAAAAGCGAGAGAAAGTATTCTATTCTTTGTTTGACTCCTTCAAACGCAACGCTTTAGTTGTTCAGTCTTGAGCTTTCTTTCTTGCTTGGAGGAAAGTTCCCCTGGAAATTCTGACTGCTTTCCCTTGCGTAGTAGTCTTCTTTTTGAGGCAATTGGGGCAAGAGAGAGAGAAGAGAGAGTGAGAGCTAAGGGAAGGAGCACATATATGTTACCATATATTCCTTTCTTTTGAAATTCCTTCACTACTTCCTTTATATTTTTCTCCCTTTCTCTTTCCCTTTCACTTGCTACTTTATCCCTCCTACTTTCTCCTTCCCAAATGCAGTACGCACTGCCACTGCTTTTGGTGGAACAGGTAAGAGCCTGGGATAGGTTGGGCTGTACACATAATAGGAAATACTCTCGACATGTACGAGAGAGGGTGGAAGCAACTTGAGTAAATAGGCAGTTAGACTTGGTTTTCAAAAGGGAGAGTAACCCATTACTCAGGAAGATATAGGAGGAGAGAGAGGAGAAACTCAAGAATATCCAATATGCTACACACACTCATCCAACTAGGACCATGTATATCTGAGGGAATGCATTATCTAACCTAGCTTTAGTAGATCAGCACTCAGAGAATGAGAGCGAAGAGATGCGAGAGAGAGAGAAAGCTAAAAATAGCTGTACGATCAATGCAGCCACATACACTACTCCCGGCCTTTCTAACAGGTTAACTTTGTTCCTTCCACTAGCCGAGTTTTTCTCACAAAATACAATCTATAGTCAAGGCTACTTTTTCCTTTACCTTATTTCCCGAATCTTCCCCTATCTACTACTACTACAAGCTTGTACTCCTGGGCCACATGAGATACACTAACCCAGAATATTGAAGGTTATGCCACATGTAACTCCCATGCTGGAACTCTCCCTTCCTTGAAAAGGTTACCCACATACGCTCCATTCCTCCTCTCCCCAAACCACAACTCTTTAATGCTTAGCATGCCATGCAATTCTTTATATAGAATTTTGCAATTTATAACAACCTGCTCGTGACAAGGAATTGAGCAACTATTCCCAACCTTCTGCCCATTATATTCCAGCATATTAGAAAAGGCATTGAGACATTTCCCAATCCTCCTTTTCTCCCCTCCTCTCCCATATAGTAGTTTTAAAATAAATCTGGGAATTGGAAAGCGCCATTTGAGAAAAAGTGCTTGTAGATACTTGAAAGCAGGTGAAAGTAAGTGAAATTCCACCAACACCAGACAATGATTAGTTAAAATTTCAACTCCAACTACTAAACGTATTTCTCCCAATTGAGTCTCTCTCAAGCTGCTCTTTTAAATAAAAACTTGTATGTTTAAACCAAATGAGAATTTATATGTATAGGGATATGTGTATACATATATATAAATGAATAAGGAGAGAAATTGGATCCGTAAAGCATATGAGCTCTAGATATTACATGTGTAGGGGTAGGGGAGAGGATGAAGAAGTTTTTCGTACCTCCGCTCTTTTTATACTCTCTCTCTCTCTACACTAGCTATTTGCTGGAATTGATTAAGCCTGAGTTGAAAAACCATCTTTTTCTCCTACTACCACCGTTTCAGACTTTCTCCTTTCTCTTTCGATATGGCTGGTTACCTCTTGGCTGGTCGTCAGTTAAATTCAACCTGTTTTTATTGTAAGGCTAGAGGCATAATGTGCTCCATTTTTTCCAAAGATATTCCCCAACACTCAGACTAATAGGTGCTTTTTTTCCTTTGGCTTGACTTTCTCCTCCTTATATATTTTCTCTTCTAACATAATAATATTCTTTATAGGATATAATAGGGTGGAGTGGATTCTTTCTGGGATAACCAAAGAATATGGGGAGAGATGGAGGAGTTTTAAAAAAAGTATTTTAAACAACTGGTCACGTAGGGTCTTGACGGCCAGCGCTAATTTCACGTGTTGTGAGAGAGTTCCCGCCTCCATATAATTTGATTTCATTACCCTGAATTTACTGTCAGCTTTCCTTTTTTCCTTTCTCTCTCTCTCTCTTCTACATCCATTGGGATTATCTTTGGTTCTATAAGCCTTTCTTGGCTGGAGGTTTAACATTTGAGATTATTACTATTTGCCCTTAGTGTGTGGAACCCCTAATGGACGGTAGCTGATGTATATTAATATTTAAGACTACCTTCACTTACAAACATACCTGCATGTTGAATCCGAACGTTCTCGTTAGTCTCTTCCTCCATAGGCACTTGTGTAGCCTTTTGTCTGTAAATTAGTAAATATTGTTCTCATTCTCTTTAATTGTAGCATTACTCATGCAATAAGTTTGAGTGGGAAATTATCCTCTTCTCACAATGGACCCATTGCATTAGATTTTCTTTCATTCATAGCCCTATAGCTTTCAAGTTGTTTTGGAGAAAGGTGTGGAGAGAAAGTACAAGACGATAAATGTCATTGGATTTGAATCATCACCAATTCTTATAGTCTCTCAACTCTTTTACCATCTTGGGATATGCAATTGTAGTAGAGCAATAACGAAAATTAACTTAAGTGGCTCCAAACCATTACTGGTTTACTTAACCACAGAGATAATGTTGTTTTCCCCCCTACCTTTTTCTTCCTGCATTCAAGGGTAGCCAATAAGGATGGAAATTAAAATACAAGGATTTTTTTTCAACCTAAGCTTTTAGCTTTAGCTTTATGGTTGAGACAAGTGTTGCATATTAATATATATTTTGGAGGTCAGTTTAGAAAGAAAAACTTTTAGTTGACTTTATGACTTTGCTACCTTATGCTTCAATTTCTTGGTCTCTTCATAAAAACTAGAGATTTCATCAAAAGTAATAACCCCTTAGTTTCCAGCTCGCTTCCTACAATAGTCTTTACTACTCTGAGGTTTTTTCCCCGTCCCAAACTTTCTCCTTCCCGCCTTTTCATCAATTACCATCACCACACTTTCTTTCCATACATAAGTCTGGCCACATATGTGCGGTCAGAAAAAATTTCTAATGCTACAAGATTTTGCTTCTTAGAGTGTGGTGTAAAAAAAGTTGTTTTTTTCCTCCAACTTACCATTTTCCTCGGAGTAATATACGATGAATTTTGGAACGATAAAAAAGATTTTTGATGCACAAGTTAAAGTTATGGGAGAGGAGAAAACATGACAAGTTAAACAGGGTTAAAATGTTGGAATTTATGTGTTGAAAAAAAATTGGATAAAACTACTTCGCGTATTGAGAGAGAGAGAGAGGGATTGGGTGGAAGAGAGAAAAAGAAAGAAAGAGGGAAAAAGGTATAGAATTGTTTGACGTAAAGCTATAGAAAAATATATGATACTTCAACCTTTGTAGTTACATTGGAAGAGAAGAAAACAAAATGAGAGGTTAGATTTTAACTTGTAACAGGATTTATGTAGAGCAAGTGAGGAAGAAGCTTAGTCATGCAATGGTGAAAGACTAGACAGGCTAGTAAATTTGGATCTTCACTCAAGCTATGGCTTGTATAAGTCTCACTGTGGTAGAGTGAATTCTTTTTTAACTTTCTACCCTCCGCTTGATTTCAATTATACGCTGAGTGATCCTCAAGGTACTTATATATAGGCAGGGACGTGAAGAGATTGTTTTATGCAGTATCGATCCTCCGTTAGTCCCTTTACCATAGAGAGAGAGAGGGAGAGAAGGAGAGAGAGAAAGAGAAAGCGAGTACGCGTGTATCTGTCCTAGTCACATACTAACACACCCACAATAACAAACGCACGCTTTTCCTTATCCTCATCTCCTGTCCCCCATACTCACACTAAATGTATCTAAACCTTTATCTCTAGTGGATAAAATTCCCCATTTGGCTAATTTAAAAAAAACTCCTACATTTTTATCTTTTCTAAAGGTGAAAAAAAAATTCAGTGAAAGTAATTTTCTCCCTCAGTCCTTGACACCTTTCCATGTAGTATCAGCCCAATAAGTATCTTTGAGTCTTATATATAGATGCTTGGAGAACTTGTTAAACTTTATCACTTTGAAATACTCTTCCCAATCATATGTAGCTTCTTCTTCTTCCTACAAATAAGAAGGTAGCAACAGCCCTTGCTAAAAAGGATAGGTAAGACAAGGTGTGCGTTTTTGGGAAGTAAGAGATAAAGTAGGATAAACCCATCAAAGGGACACGTCCTCAGAATCCACGTAGACTCACGTACAACCTCTTACCATAATGTTATTTTTATCATCCCCAAGAGCTACGATGTTTCTGAAGGATTTACTGCCCATTCCAAACTCGTTTAATTAAATTTTTCCATCCAAAATAACCTAATTAATTACTGACCCTCCAACTCACTTGCATCTCAATTCTCTCTAACTAAACACATTCATTCTTGAGAAGGAAACTTTTTCCTTACTTTCTCTTCTCCTTCCAATAACTTTCTCCTTGGCTTTCTCTTCTCTTTCTCTCTCTCACTATACAGTCTAACCTGTCTATGACGGCCGTCTCTATAACGGAAAACTGGTTATAGCGGTTATATTGCTCTGCCCGGGCAGAGTTGCATATACCCTAATGTAATAAACATGCCGAATAGCGGCCATGGCTATAACAGAAAACTCTTTATAACGGCTGGGTTTTTAAGTCCCGCCACGAGAAGACCATGCGAATAACGGCAATTGTAGACAGATCGTAGCTCCTGACAGCAATATTTTGGTCTGCACACGTGATTTCAAAATAATTTAGTATTCAAGCAACTTCCACGTGTAGTTTAGTTCATACACACAACGTATTTGTTACGCCTATTCTGCAATAGTCAAAATGTTCGATGCAAGGTTGTCTGTAGCTCCGATTTCTTTGTAACTGTCGCTATTACTGCCAATGGCCGTTTTCAATAGCGGACTCTTGCTATAACGGCAAAAATAGCCCGGTCTCTTGAAAGGCCGTTATAAAGACGTTAGACTGTATTTCCAAGGAGAAAGTCATGGGAGAGGAAAGTCCCCTCAAGTCTCTAAATCTGACACCTTCAAACGTTTCTTGAACGTTAGTTTCCAAAACAACAGTCGTGTATTTCCCTTTTTTCAAAGTCCCGAACTAATATATACAGGAGTGGATGGGAAAAGCTCTGGAAGAAACATATGTGTCAACTTTTACATTGGTTTGGAAACATGTCCATTCCAACTTCGCCAGCCTCTGTTTTTCTTTCTTTCCTCTTTCTCTACGCGTACTCAAAGCTCCCAAGGACTTTCATCCGTCAAAGTGGACCAGAAAAGTTGGCTTACTCAACCGACTATTATCATTACTATGGATGAATGTATGTCGTACTTGATACATTTCATCCCTTGGCTTTTCAATTTCTTCTATCGTACTCCTCCTTTAAATTCCTACATTCTAATGCTTTCTCTTTCACACATTTTCACACTATTATTATTGTAAATTTAATGGAATGACAAAACTTAAAAAAAATTATATTTTTCACAAACCCCGAAACGAGTTCTGAAAATAGAAAATAATAATTTTTATTTTCTTTACATATTCTATATGTTTAAATATATAACCCATAGAGATTGCAAGTGGTATAAAGTAGAATGGATTGTAAGTATAAAATATAAGAAAAATTCAATACAAGAGTAATGAAAGAACAGAAGCACTCCCAACTCAGAATGTAACCATGTGGAAGTTTTTTATTGGAGCTTTCAAGGAGAAAGGAAGGATAGTTGGAAGCATTTCTCCCAGCGTGGTTTTTCTTCAGAGCGAATCTTATGACTACACGTGACTCGAAAGATGCCAAATTTTACTCTACTCTCAGTCAGAGAGCTAAACTTTCCCAACATATGTGCACTATGAATGTTAGTGTGGACAAGGAAAATTTTCAAATCCCTTTCTACTTTCTCTTAAGGAAAATTTTCTTTCTATTTTCCAGGAATATATCCTTCCAGTATAATAATTATTATATATGTGAAAATTTTATAGTGTACACATGATATCCCGCTAATGTCCTTTGGCTCTGTCTCCTCATAATTATCTTCTACTCGAATGCAACGGAAAACCCATTCCACTCCAGCCGAATTTTTTTTACTTTCTCACACATTTATACATGCCAAGAAATACGTTTCTCTTCCATAAAAATGCGTGAAGAGAAACGCTTAGAAAACGTATCTCTCATCCATACTCCAAACACTAAATAGAAAAATTCACCACCATTTACTCTGAAATGAATTTAAATAAGTATTAAAACTCGGAAAAAATGTGCATTTCTCGAAAAATTTCAATGAATTCTGCCAAAAAATCCTACTTCAACGGAAACGTAGAAAAAACAATGCATTGTAAGAAAGACTAACTAGAAGCATTTCCCTGTATTTTCATACTTCTAATGTGTACTAAAGGTTCTATAAGAGAAAAAAATACAGGGTAAAAATGATAAAACTCAATAAATTTGAGGAAAGTTAATTAATCAAGCAAGTTTTTTCCCTTTTAGGAAAAACTTTCAAACAACATTCTCTATCCTTTGATTCCTTCATTACTCATTTTCTGTATGTGATATATATGTTGGATTTCTTAAGTACGGACTTATATATTTTCCTCTTGTTTCTCTATACGATCGATCCTTTACCAGCCTTTATAATTTTGATGGAACTTTTGACGAACAAATGAATTACCTACATTTTTTCTTCCAATAGAGCTTTAATTTCTTTTAGTAAGTTTGACTTTATTTACGTTATACATATATCCGGGTCGGTACATAAAGACTGGTCTCCCCCCGGTATCACGGTAAAGTGTAATATAATTCATTGCGAATTTAGATTTTCTTTTTCCAATCTTGGTAGGGAATATCAAATACAGATTTTTTAAATTTATTAAATAGGGTGGGATAATAGTATTATGCAAGAAGATGGTTTATTTTTGTTTGTAAAATATTTAAGTGGTAGTATGTCCCCAGAAAGTGAAACAGTATTCAATATTAGAAAATACTAGACTGTTAACCAGGATTTTGAATGTGTGATTATTTGTGTACATTTTATATGTGAAATACATCCAATAGCTGGAGCCACTCTCGAACAAACATGTTTAAAGTGGGGGGGGGGAATGTAAGATTTGAATCTAGTAGTAATACTAGGTATTTGTATTGTTTAACGTATTCTAGTGTCTATCTATCTATTTATAGTTGACAAATTGGCTGGTAATTTATCATGGGTTTTATGAAAAATTGTTGTGTAATTTATGCTTCAATACATTTTACTACACCAATTATTTAAGTCAGTTAATATTGTTTGCATTTCCATTATTATTTCATTCAAATTTTTACCAGCAATAACTAATAATTGATAATAATAACTAATAATAAATGACTAAGTCGTCAGCAAAGGTTTTGTATAGTGCTGATCCTAAATATTTCCCTACTGCATCATAATAACTTGAAAACAATATAGGTGCTAATATACTTCCTTGTGTTTCCTTCCTCGAAAATTTTCAAAATATTTGCCAGCATAAATATGATAAGATGATGCATAATAAGAGTAGATGATTGATCTATTCTGGTTGGTTCTTTTATAATTTGGCTAAAATTAAATTGTTTAAGTAAATTTTTGAGGTAAAATGTTATTTCATCATTATTTAAATAATTTATATTCATATCTCCTATATTATTAAAGGTTCTGCTTTCAAGGTTGTAATCTCTATTATTAATTAATCAAGGCTTTTCAAAAAATCTAATTTATCAATGGTCGGCGGCTTGTAAATATTACCAATACTATAGGTTTAGTGTAATTCCATTTTAAAATTGTAGCGTTAACTTCAACAAGCTTCGGAAATGCTGTTTTAATTTCATATATTTCAAGTATGCAATCTTTTCTTACATATAAGCATGAGCCACCTCCATAACTATTTTCTCATATCTCAGTAAATTGTAGTTAGGAATGCTAATGATTTTTGAATCGAAATTCCTTGGAAGTTTGGTTTCGTTTAAGGTAAAACAATGAAATTCATTAAGCTGCATAAAACACTGGAATTCTTCAAATTTACCCCTTAACCACACATAATTAAAGACAGTATTTAATTCATCTAGTTCACACAAATTGTTCTTAATTAAGGGTTTGCAATTGCTGCAAACCCCTACGATTGACTTCAGTAACTTAAAGACATTGCTCGTAACTCCTAAGCAGGTACGGTGATGCTTGAGATTACAGGAGTTGCAAAGGAGAAAGCGTTGTTTTCCTTTTAGCATTTATTGACATAATAGATATAGTGGAACTTCCTTCTTCTTAGGTGACATGGTGATGAGAAATCATACCATGTCGAAGGTAAACAGTGATAAAAAACAATTGAGTAACTCCACTGC
>JAQFXU010002098.1:0-23016 GCA_034693705.1 Spatulosminthurus flaviceps
GGTAGCAATTTATGTTGGGAAGAAAAATTTAGGGTGAAAGTTGAGTGGTTTTAAGTAAAGTGATGGGATAGAACTGGAGGGTTCATTGGAATGAAAAAAAGGGAGTGATGTCAAATTTAGGAAATCAGGAACTAGCGTTCAGTTAAAAGAGCTTGGTTAATGCTCGATGAGGAAGAGAGAGAGAGAAAGACAGGAGAGGAAGGAGAAGACAGTTGAGTTTTGTCGGTGGTTCCAGTTCGTTGGCTGATAGTTTATCCGCACTTGCACTTTTCCACCAGCCCTTCAAACAAATCAACGTATGTGAGCTCCTTGGTTATACTAGGAACAAGGGTGTGGGGGTATATTAGCAATGTAATATATTTTTTTCCCTGTATATAAAAGAATACATTGAGTGTTCCTATACTACTACTACCACATTTATATTGACGTGTGAGGGAAGGCTTGTAAATGGGTGAATGATTGATGGGCTCGAAGACGCTTCTCAAAGCTTCTGTATATGTATAAATGACACACATGTACTTTTTCCTGATAGATTTCCTCTTTAATGGACTTGTGAAAGAGTGGTTGAGTTGGTGGTGTGGCATTGGCTCAATACATATGCTCTCTCAGTCTCTTAGCCCAAGCTCTGGGAAAATCCAATTCCTTCTTCCCTTTTGCCATTGCATTACTATATAAATATAGTATGCCGTGGCAAGGGTGTGAATGAAATGTGTGGTTATAGTTGTTTCTCTTTCTCATTCAAATGGCTCAAGTATTTTTTTAAACCCTATAGTATAATACATCCTTGGAATCATATGTAAAATAGTACTCATTCCTCATCATGGATGATGGAGCAAAAATCCACGTTCAAGTTCAAGATTCCTTTTGGAAAAAAGATTATAATTCTCTACATATAAGATTAAGTAGCTCAGTTCCACGTAAGGGAAGATTTTTTCAATGGGAGACAAATTTTGCAAGATATATATTTTATTACAATAGAAACGTATAGGAATAGTATAGGAAAAGTATAGTAATATTCCTCATCTGTTCCTTTACTTCAACTCTCAATCCTTGATCTGTATAATCTTCCAGCTATCTATCCATCAATGCATTAGGTTCCATCACTCAGGCGTGTAATGAATACACAAACAAGTCTCTCTCTCTCTCTTTTTCTTCCATTTACTCACTATCACTCACTCTCAACTCCATCCCATCACCCCCAAAAATTTGATACCAACAGGAATGTCATGGAGATTATTAGCGTAAAAACTTTTGTAATAATAAAAACTCGGATTCCTTATCAGCCTATACAGAAAAATATTATGATGCGGAAATTTTTGTCCTAATTTGGCCGAAGAATTCTCTCTCAGGTTACCATAAATTAGGGACGGTTCAAATTTTCAGTTACTGGAACTTGCGATGATCGTGTCTCTCTAAAAGCTTCTGGCTTGGCTACTTCAATTACGTGTAGTGTCATATAAAGAGGATAGTAGGCTTTTTTGAATTATTACTAAAGGTCCTTTATACTTGAGCTTCATAACGAATTATGAGGAGTAGTGGCTAGGTTGTAGTAATTACATGTAAAGTAAATGTAAATTTATTGCAAGCCTTTTTCGGCTTCAACCTCTCTCACCACCATACCACATATGGGCATAATTTGCCACTAATGCTTCCCATATCCGTTCGCCTCTCTCTCTCTCTCTGTCTCTCTTTTCCCAACTCCTTGTACTGAATAATATTGCTGAGAATCCTTGAATAAAATATTATGTATTTTAGTATATAAAAATACATGGAAAAATAGCCTTGTTTTTCTTATCCAAAGAGCACTTACAGTAGGTAAGAAAAATGTTAAGGGATCTTTTAATGGGGTTAAAAAAAACTTTTTTAATTCCATACTTCACTTTTCTGTGATATGACGCCAGCTGTGAAAATTATACCTTGAGAGTAAAAATACATCAAAATGCTTTTCCTCCCCATCCTCTCGTTGACGTTTGTCTCTCCTTGTATATACATATATAATTTTGTCCTCACATCTTTTACAAGATCTCAATGATTTTTGAGTATGAAATTTTTTTGGAAATCCATGTAACATTTTGTATACACGCTGCATCATACACACATTACATATATGCATGTGATGTGAGAAGGGTAGTACAAGTTGTAGAGTGGAGCGGTCATAAATTAGAGAGTGAGAGGGAGAGAGCATGTATACATGATGAACATGTTCATTTTCTTTTCACTCTTTTAAGCCTGCATATTTCTCCCTAGACCTGTCGTATAAATCAAGAAAACATTGAATAGTTGAATACACAGACATTTTTCACCGTCCTCGCCGTCCTTGTCCTCCTGCTTCCACCACCGTCTTCCTCTCCAAACTCCTCTTTTTTCTTCTTCTAGTACAAACTCACTCTCAGTGGAGATCTGTCCCCAACCCTTTTCTTTCAACTTTTTCCCCACTCTTTTGTAAGGAGGAGGTAGGAAAAGAGTATATCAATTTCTATAGTAGAAATGTAGGGACTTTTGTTCTTGATAGAGTTACTTTTTTCCTCCTTCCATTTATAGCAGTACATACGTGTAAGAAAAGGCAGGAGATTGAGATGGTTGATAGATACAAGTTGTAATCTCCATGCGGAACATGAATTCTGTTTCTTTACGGCTGTCGCTGGTTTTTGTATTTGTGTGTGTGTGAGAGAGAGAGAGAGAGAGAATTGTAAGGGAAGAAAAGTGTTGGAAGAGATTGGGTTATTTTTGCTTGATTATTATTATTGAGAGTATCAAGTGTTGCGTATGAAGGGGAAGGTTTAAATTTCTTAGAGAGAGAGAGAAAATGTATAAAAGTTAATTTGCATGTTAAAGAATTGAGGACAGGACGACGCTTAGGTTGAGTATGTTGAAAAGCGTATGAAATTAAGGCCGTGGAAAGTTGAAAAGACGGAAGCTAGGAAAACTGCTGACTTTATCTGTATCTTGCATTTCGATGGATGAGGCTATAAAACCATTAGGAGAGTGAGAGGAAAATGTAACCTTTAAGGAGAGAGGGAATATGTAGTGAGAGGAGATAGGATAATACATGGAGATACATATGTTAGAGTAATCTTGAGAGATGTGAAAGTACAAGAATATTAACAAAAGTCCTTGTACTCTCTCTCTCTCTCTCCCATGTATTTACTTTCAAGTGGCTACAGAGAGTGAGGGAGTTAGGCACTTTTCTCTCCCTCTCATCTCCAGGACATGCTAGGAACATGCCTTAGAAATGGGTTATATTACCATACTTATCTTTAGTGTTAATGACGCTTGAAAAGCCATTAAATACGTGGAGAAAGTATAGGACAATCTTGCTTTTTCCCCACACTCCTCCTCACAACTTCTTCTCCTTCCACGTAGCTCTTTCCTATATAAATGCATTAGCTCTTATTAGCTGTGGAGCTTGATGAGGAAAGAGCCTTGGAAGCTGTGGAGTTTCCCTATTAAATGTAATATAAGTCATTTATCGCCATTAATATTTCTATCAAGAATATTAAGTTGTGTGGGGCAAACCTCATTCTCCAACTGGTCTCAGCCAGTTAATTGCTTAATGTCTCAACTTGTTCCATATAATTATACATTGAATGTTATGAGAGGAGGAGGGGAGGAGCGGATAGTGGATTTGCCTGGGGATGAATAAGCTTCTACGTTTTTCTATGTCGATCTTATCATTTATTATTTTCACTAATATTCATTTGAAATTTTCAGTACATTTTTTTACACTACACTAGAGAAAGGAGTACACTATTTAGCTTTGAGCTTATAGAAAATTACAATTCACAAAATCATTCATTCATTTTAACAGCTATTTTTCAAGTGGAGGGGAATGATATTTTGAGGTAACACGTTCTTCCGACAAGACCCTTTTAAATGAGTCTACCCATGTTAATTTAGAGGGGAAATTATCTCTCCCCTAAAATTTCTCAGAGTAACATTCTCAAGCCTTTACATGATACGCTTTTATGCATCTCAGGTAATATGTACTCTTGGAAGGAAAAAAGTTATTCTCAAATCATTCAAAACTATCTCCTCCTCACCCTCCATCAACTCAAAGAAAAGTACAAAGGCTGACTGAGAACAGGAGCATAAGGAAGGAGGATTTGTGTATATAATTTTAAAAGAGTGCGGATGTTGATCAGATAATATCACTCGGTACATTTTTAAAGACTCGGCTTTTTAAAAGAGGAGGGTTGTGTATCCAAAAGTTGGTTATTTCATTTGAAAATTCATTCCGGAGTTTCTCTCTTATCTTCATCCCTGTCACTTTATGCAGTGGAAGTTTAGATTGAAGGTAGAGGAATGAAGAATAGAGAAAATGGGAAACACTTGAATATGGAAAGAAATAGGGAGAGAGAGAGAGGGGTGACTTCAATTAAGCACTACAAGTTTTAACATGAGGGTGGCTTTAGAGAGGAACCCTCGTTAGTTACATTGGATCACCAAAGCTTGGGTAGCGGTTGTGGGTAAAAAAGTTGTGAAGGGAAAAACTTTGGTTGCATTTCCTCTCGCTTGGCTTCTTCTCTTTTATTCTAATTTGAGTTAAAGACTTGAAGGGAAAAAGAAAAGGAATTAAAGTGGCAGTTACGGCCTTATTTTTCCCATTCCAAGGTCCTTGGTTTTGTCTCTTGCAATAATAGGCATTGAGGGAAATGGTGACATGGGATGTAGCTATTTTGCCATATCCGGAGGAGAAGTAGTAGTAGTCGTAGAATTAAAAAAAATATACTACAAGCCCTCGTTTCCTCTTTCAATGACTTCTTTCCCCCCTTGAAGTTCAAGTGACTTGGATTTGGAGGAACTACACAGTTTCACTCATTGAAGATGCAAAAAGAGCTGGAATTTAGAGAGGGAAAAACGCATGTTGCTCGGGCCAAGACGCATTGTTTACTCCTATAAGAATTTACATACATAAATAATGTGTAAATAAAAATAGGAATAGCTTTGTCAAATAGGAAGCGAAATAGCTCCTTTTCTTATAAGGCTCACGGACTGAGTGAGAGAGAGAGGAGGAATAAAATAGCTATTGCTATAAAGCGACTTTTTCCCCTTTTTCCCTCCTTCCAACTCCTAGCTACTATAAATGTGCTGGAATTACGTAGGTGGGCTTATATTGTATAAAATATATAAAAGTACGTTTTTACACTTACGTATTACAAGTACGTATTGTATATGTTTACATAGGCCTGTGCTTTTCTATAGCCCTGACTTTATAACAGGACTCTCTTGAGAGGATCTTAATAGGAAAGGTTCTTCTGGAGACTTTTTCTTGTCTTGTTTTTTTCTCTCTCTCTCTCGTCTGAACGAAAGCAAGCATCTGACTGACTTATTAGGATTCGTGTTGGCAGTTGACATGGTAGTTGGCAGTAGAGTTGGGCATTATGCACGGAATAATGAGAATGAGAGCAACAAATTTCTCCAAATGTTTGCTTTGTGTTTGAATTATACACTCAACTCTGCATAATTTTTTGGGTTCCTCACACACACAGAAAACTTTTTTTTCCCTCGACTTTTTTTCTTCTTCGTCTTCTTCTTCTTCATCTTTTCGTCCATCTGCTTCTACTTCCATGATGGTTGGAGGTCTTTCGCTCCTCTTCAACTCTGGAGGTTTTTGGTGTTGGTTCACTCGCCTTATGGGTTAGTGTTCCTGTCGAGCCCAGTTAAAAAAAAATTGAAAGATATGTGTATGTTTTCTATAACCTAAGCTCTTTTATACGGTCTTCAACTTTTTTTTATTACGAGGACTTGAATAATATAAATTTAGGATTTTTTTCCTTTACTCTCTCTCTCTCTCTCTATTTTTCTCTCCTTCCAAGTTTTAATAAAGCTAAGAATAAATTCTGGAGGAGTAACTCCGAAAATCGGTGGGATGCTAAGTTTCTAACTGTGCTAATAGTTCCAGGGAGAATAGTCCTTGTGTATTGGAGTACGTATAGGTTTTTTTCTTAAGGAGGGTTTAAATGTAGTTTACCTTCCAGTTCTCCGTTGAACTACGGTGCTCTTTTGGAGTTGAAGTACTCGATTTGGTTGAGAGTCGTGTGGTGTGATTTATGGAGAAACTAAATGTTAGAAGTGCCTCTCTCTCTCTCTCTCGTAGTAAGTGTGAGACATGAAAATTTTTCTAACATAAATAATGAATGAGTTGGTTCATTTCATCTTACACGCCAATGTTTTAGAAAGCTTTAAAATTACTTAAAAGATCCATAGCTTTTTATTTATATTTGAACCTTTTTTTTATCTTGAGAGTTTTTATGTACTTTATCACCCAATATAATATTTTTCATATGTAATTCCTCATATTTTTTTTTATTCTTGACCTCAAGTCTGAAAAGCTTAAAATAAATTAGCTTATCCGCTGTTTGAAGGGTAAGTTAATGGGAATTTGAACTATGGTTTCGTTCTATTTTTCTTACTCACTCAATCATTTAAAATTACAAAGGGGGATTTTTTCTGAGGCGAGATAGAGATTTTCTCACAAATTAAACCCATTTATTTACATTCTTTCATTACAAAACGTATACGTCCTATATTAAAATCAGCATCAATCTTGTATCTCCCGTTAATTCCCATGCTTTTTTTAAAACTGTGTTTGCTTTTGTGAGGAAGTATGTTTTCAAGAGTAAATTCTTTTGACTTTAGGGCGGATACGGACTTTATCTTGCTATTGTTTGGATATTTTATCTGCTTACTAAGCTAAACTACACGACGTCTAAATTCTATACTAATTTCAATGTAGTTCGTGAGCTATTTTCAACCTTTAATTCCTACAAGTAATTATTATTATGCGGGTGTACAGATGTAAATGTCTTTTCAAGCGTGGAGGTCCCCCCAGTGTCTCCGTAGTTGCTCTCTTACATGCAACAAAAGATATGACATTCTCTACTTTTTACCCTCTGCGGTCACATTTTCATCCTCAGCTGGAACTTCCCTTATGGTCAATCTACCCTATAATTTATGATAACAAGAGCATAATTTTTTCAAAGGGAAATTCCCGCTTGAAAAATACACCACATGTATTCACCCATGGAAATGAGCTTCCTCTAAAAAAAATCGGTGTTGCAATGTATAATTTATTTGTTGAGAAATAATAATTCCAAAAAAATATTTCTCTGCAGGCTGTAAAGGCAGGATCATAAAATAATGTTATGAAAAAATCCTATACATAGTAATAAAATATAAAATGCTAAAATATTTCCAGTTTCAAAATCATTTTGACGGGTTTTGGTGTTGGGAAAACAAATGGTTACTTACGTAAGATAATTGATGGTAAAAAGAAAAGAGAATTGATAGGTGGATTTTTCTCTCTCTCTCTTTTCTCATTCCTATGGCGGACCCCAGTGAGTTAAATAGATGTCATTCATTAGCCATTTCCATTGAGCTAGGAATGACTCATAAAATATCCCTATATCTATAATGGTAATAATATTTTCTCACTCTTTATATACTCATACATTAGGAGGTAGTTAGATTATAGGACAGTGGAAAAAACGGAAGAGGGTGCCTGGATTGAATGCTTAATGGAGTCCATGTCAGGTTATTCTCTCATTGATGGACTACGAGAGAAGTGAAGGATAGTTGGAGATAGGAAATAGTGAAAGAGTGAACGTGTGAAGAGATAGGAGAGGAGACCCCTACTGACATTACCTGTATCATACTCCCCGGGTTGCCGTAAATATCCCGCTGTGTGAGTCTTGCCTTCACCCCTTTTGAGACAAAGACCAATTCGTAATCTGGTGATGATGCTTTCTCATTTCCACATCCTGCCATGTTGATTTTCACCCGAGAGACTGACCCCCACAAACATAACATTTTTATATATAAGACATTTGTAAATAGTACGTATATTTTACATATATTTTTAATACTATTTATTTAGCTTCTACAACTATACACACTTTAGCACACTAAAAAATACCCCTATAAACTTTTCTCACCTTTGTATGTATTCCTACATGCAAGACTCAGGCTTAAAACAATGTATAAGTTTTTCTTAACTGAAATTATTATTATTGTTGGAGTATTTGAAAAAAACTTCAGGAGTTCAGAGTTCAATGGAGTATCACATAATTTCCTGTAAAAGGTTCATATAAGTGTCCTGTGGTGTAGCAAAGGAGAGTGAGCTCTGGAGATTTTGTATGCATTTTCAATGTTGAATGTACTTACTTAGGTGGGAGATTAGTGAGTACTTGGGCAAGTCCATAGATTTATTTCCTTGTACATTTTACTGTGTATAACTCGGGAAGGAGAATGATTAGAAGCTGAGAGTTTTTGCTCATGACAGACGGTGGATCGATGGGATGATGAATTTTGATGCAATTGAACTCTTACGAATGACGAATGATTTCAACTCTTTTTTCCTCCCTACCAATCCTCCTCCTTACTCCTTAACTTGTACGTTGTAGTAGACGTTTGTATTATGAAGTGCTGGGTTGAATCAAGTGGATGATGTGATTATGGTGGAGGGCGTTGCGTTTTTTACATGAGCACGAAATATGCAAATGACCTCCCTTTAGATTTGACTTGTTCGTACCACACACATGGATATTTATATTGCATGTATTTTTGTAGGAGCTTGTATAAATAGATAGGATTTGGCTTTTTTCTATATCTATATATAGAAAGGCTTGGATTAGAATTGGGATTAATATTATTCCCTATTGAGACTTTTTGTTGAGGGACTTTATATTTTCTAGGGATTTTCTCTCCCTTGTATGAACGCATGGGATGGGGTGTTTATAAGGGAAGGATATTTCCATGGATGACGACAGAGTAGCTTGATGAATTGGCAAGTGCTGTTAATGTTTCAGCCCTTTGATCCAATCATTCTGCTCTAATGTAATTTTATTTTTAACATAGGACTTGCTCCTACTAGGCGACACTAGGGAATTTCCCTTTGTTCTCAATTGCATAAGCGAAAGGAGAGAAAGAGAGAGAGAGAGACAGAGGAGGAATAATTAAAAAAAGGCACGCACTTTCCAACTTGGACTTGGTTGTAGTAGTAGTAGTTGAAAATTATAGAAAATGTTGGAGGGAAATTCATGTGAGTTCTGGAAGGTGAAAGGTGTGTCCTAAGGATTAGTAAATATGTACATGTGGAGAAAATTAACATGGGGAAAAGTTGCCAATTCTTTATGATGATTACTGACGGGTGGTTAATTTACCTTTTTTCCCTCTGCCCTAGTTTTTTTTATTTTCTCTCCCAGGAAACATGGATTTGGTTTTGTCCAAAATACTACCTTTTCCCATGTTTTAGATAAAATGTACACCAAGGCTGTAATTTATAGGATTTTGTTTTTTTTCTCTTCGCAGATTTTTAAAAGTTGGGTGCAGTGGTATAGAGAGTAGGAATTAGTGGGGGAACAAAATAATGCAATGGTTTGAATTAGATTAACGTGTATACATTTTTCGAGGAAAATCGTGTTAAAATGTTGCACACGCGAAATGTTCGAGAAGTTTTTACGTTTTTTCTCCTTTCTCTCTTTTCTCACTCACTCACTCACTCTTTCACTGGGTTGGAGCTGAAATAATTCAAGAGTTTGAGTATGTACTATTATGGTAGCATGTGAAGCATGTGTAGTAGCTTATCATGGTGGTTTTGCATGATTTCCTCGGGGTTCCTCTAATCCATGTGTATAATAAACCGAAGGGAGTTGACCATGTATAATCTCGTCAATTCAATGCCGTCTCTCCCAGTTTTTATTTGACATGTCCTAGTATAGCTCCTTCCTATACGTACAGACCCTACGTTACACAAGTATATGAAGGGAAAAAGAAAGAACACGTATGGATTTTATTTATATATGAAGGGGAAAAATTTTTCCCCATGCAATGCATTTTATATTACAAACCCCAGAGCCAAAGCTTTTTAACAGTGAAAGTAAATATGTATAGGAAGTGAGAAAAATATATGGGTTGGAAAAGGTACATAGGCATTGTGGAATGTAAGAGAGAAATTGGCCCTCCAACATGGTCAACATTGATAAAACAATGAGCTACGGAAATAGGCGTTTTACTTCAACGTCTTGACATGCTCCTGAATCAACCATTATTGCCATGAAGTTACAAAACCTGGGATAAGATATAAATTTCCTCATACAAAAACTCCAGCCTATAGTACTACCAAGCACATGCTTTTAGTCGCCGCTACTCAAGAAATTCCATTTCCCTCAAATTCCTCCTATAATACAATCTCAATTAATTACAAGGCATATCCATATAAATGGGAGTATTATTACATTGCTAATACAATCCAATCAAAACGTGCCTTTTATAGAGGGAATTTTTTATTCAATATTTTCCATGCTAATTTATAGGTAGAAAAAGACTCCTTCCAAAGAAAGGGAACTTTGATAGGGAGAAAGTCGTTTTTTTTGTTGGCTGACTCTTTACATGCATATTACTAGTACGTGTATGTTAGTTCCAAGTGGAATCCGTTGACATCACACAATTGTAATACTTGGCAAATTGGGAAGAAATTGAATGGCAGATGACAAATGAAACGCGTCTTTTCCCTGTCTGGACACTATTAATCATGAATTCGGACTTCCCTCAGGAGCAGAGCTTATATAGAGTGTAGGAGTACGTAGGCTATGATTTTGCATTATAGGGAAATCCTATGAGAGTGTAGAAATAAATATGCCTATGTATACGTATACACATAGATATACATATGCATTCCATATGAAAGCATTGCTGGGATGGAGTTTTCGGGGTATTTTCAGTGCTATTTCATTATAGATTGAGTGCGTGAGTC
The DNA here is from genome assembly GCA_034693705.1 of Spatulosminthurus flaviceps. Taxonomy (NCBI): domain Eukaryota; kingdom Metazoa; phylum Arthropoda; class Collembola; order Symphypleona; family Sminthuridae; genus Spatulosminthurus; species Spatulosminthurus flaviceps. The sequence continues at coordinate 10,754 of JAQFXU010002098.1, forward strand.
AGAAAGTCACTGGGAGACCGGGACTAAAGGGTTGAAAGTCATCAGGAGCTTATCATTAGTCAAGAGAGACTCACTTGAGCGCTACTGCACTTTACTTGTACATGTATAGGATGAGGATTTATTTAGGAAATAGACCCACTACGCTATTGTTCAATTGTTGTATGTATGTAAATCCTATGCTTGTCCAATCTTTCACTTTTTCTGAACAAGTATGTATATCAATGCCTGTGGGTGTACTTGTGAGTGTATATTTGCAATTACAATTTTTTCCCACTGTTCCATCCGTAGCAGTGGGGTGTAGTGCTAAGTATACGCAGATTAATGCCATAAAATATCCCAAGCTAAAAATACCACTGTGGAGTGAATAATCAGGCTCTAAATAGCTTGGCTATGGTCTTGTGTATGGACCCTGCACTTTTTATGGAGCTAACGAGTATGATTTATATGGTAGGGGCTTATAGTTAGCTAAAAATATGTAAGGAGTAAAAATATGTAGACAAAAGTTTATGAGTGTGTATTATAAAAGAATGATGGAAAGAGCGAAGAGGAAATAATAATAAAAAATCCACACTCCTTCTCCACCATAGATAAACCAATGAATGCGCTAATGTAAGTTTAGGTCATTTCATGAATGAACGAGAAATTGATGGATGAACGTGGAAGACCCGTCCTGTTCCCAGGAACATCCTTCTTATTTTTCTTCTATCCTCATTCTCTCCTTTTATTTTCCCCCGATTTTTATCAACTTCCCTCCAACTATTTTTAGCCTATATATAGCCAATACATATAAAAAAGTAAACACTATTTTTCCCTTGCAAAAACTTAAGGGAAAAAGTCTTTTTTTACTTTATTCTAATTCCCAACCTTTTATGCGATTTTCGGCTCCTTTTGTCTCCTTTACAAGAATGTAAACACATAAATATTGGGAAGTATGTGTGTGTGTGTACAAGAGAAAAAAAGACGAGATTTCCTAGAAGCGTGTTAGCTATTGAGAAACTACACACTTTTTATTATGTTTGCACACACATAGTATTATATATATGGAACATGGAAATAACTGGTAATTTTCTGGTTCATAGACTTTTTTCTATGTGCCTCTAAATTATGAGGGATTTTTTTTTCTCTCTCTCTCTCTCTGTAGATTTCTGTGGTTTCTTGCGAACATTTGTTTTGGATTGTAAAAGTTAAATTATATGTGAAACCATCAATCATAAGCTCGTTTATTTATGTAGACACACGCAAAGGAGTGAGAGCTAGAGTTGTGGACATGGTTTTCTATAGTCCTAGCAATTATTCTCATGCTGGGATAAATTCACTTGAAAAATATACACTAACAATTTCTCTCTCTCGTAAATATCACTCTCTCTCTCTCTCCCTAGTCTTCAATCGACTCTCTTTTGTAATACTTTATTGGCATTGCCATTCATACATGAGTTTTTGTGGTTTTTTTTCGGATAGGAAAATATTTACTGTACATAGTAACATTACATTGCTCATAAGAGAATTATATTCCCTATGTACTCCTTCATATGTGTGGCATTCATGCGATGGTGTGGTCTCCTCACAAATATATGTAAGAGTTTTTCAAAGCCATAAAATAATAGCATGGGAGAGAGATAAAAATTGGAAAAGGAAATGTTTCGTGGGATGCGAAAGGCAAACAAAAATTACATTGTAGAGAGAAAAACACACTCACTCACTCACTCCCTCAGAGTCCACTGTTATATACCCACAAAATATAGCGGCAATATCAATAACTGTTTTCCCTCCAATTCACTATACAGTTGAAATTACACCAATTTTCTCTCTCTCTCTCTCTCTACCTATACAATCATTATCCCGACCAAATCCCCTTTGTTCTTTTTTTATGCATTCGTGAATGTGTGTGGTAACATATCGTTTACAGGATATTTGAAATAATATTACTTTACTAATCTTATGTAAATTCTACAAGTTTTCACTCCACAATGTACATAACAATTGTCTTTGGAGTCATAATTTGGATGGGGGTCCGTGTATGGAGCCGATGGAGAGGAACTTTTGGTGTTACATTACATAAGTGAAATTGTTCTGGGCGGTGGGAGCGGTTGTCATTTTTATGAAGGGAGCAGCAGCATTAGTAGCATAGCAAGAAAAAGTGTGTAGAGAGAGAGAGAAAAAAAAACAATTGCAGAAGGAATTATTGTCTCGTGCCGGTTGTAAATAAAAATTGTTGACATCCACTCTTCAACTTGACCATCAATTCTTTAACAAGCCTTGTTACATGTTTTACTCCCAATATATATAATTTACATAGGGACTTGGCTCTGTATAGAAGAATGTGCGACGTGGAAGGGAGATTTGACATGTTAAACACATGGGCATTCCAATGGAGTCAGATGTTATAAAATTGCAGATGTAGAATTTTATTCTGATGGGATTTAATGGTAAATTGTTCCTCTTCTTGTGTCTCTCATCCCATACATACTAATGGAGGTATCAAAGGTTAAATTGTCAGTTAGAACTCACTTTTGTCCCTTCCCTTATTACAAATTGCAATGGACATTAAGGATGGTAATCCAATGATGCTTGTCTTTTCAAATGCCTCATCCTACCAAATTTGGGAGACATGTCCAGTCTATCTCTCTCTCTCTCTATGTGATGTACATACGGATGTGTAGGAAAAGCATGGATTAAATTTTGTATGCAAAAAATTTTTTCCCCTCTCTCACTGCACAAATGTCTGACTGACTGAGAGTTGAAATGCTGACGAGGGAATAACAGGTTATTCCCTGGAGCGTCTTTTATGATTATCACTCTTGTTTTTGTGCCTGTGTGTGTTAAAAGAATCCACGTGAAAATACAAGCACTCTGTGTTCTTTTGTATGTGAGGATTAGAGATTTTTCTCTTGTTGTGGAAATAAATGTGTAAGGCATATTCTAAGGTTAATTTTTTTTCACAAAATAATTCTTAGTGACTTTGAGTCTCAATTGTTCTGAAATATCTCCAAGGGTGTTTACACACTTCTCTTACCTCTGGCTCCTGGGCTGAGTGTATTTTTTTGGTTCCAACTGCTTTTCACTCTTTAGTAGGAACTATGACTCATGAGAAGAAGAATAGCTTGTAAAAAGATGGTAACAATGGGATTGGACATGTTGCGAAAATTATCTATTCTTTGTATTCAAATAGAGTAAAATTCTCTTTTGTTTTATCACCCTTGGACCTGCATACTTTATGACGGGAGTTTTGGCTCTCTCTCTCTCTCTTTTATTAAATTCCATTCTCTTTCTTAAACTTCTCTCGAGTGAGAAAAAGGAAATGATAATGCAAGTTTTTGCACATAAAGCGAAATATAGAGGGAAAATTTTAAGCGGGGCTGGTGCCCTTTTAAAGTCATACATGGATAATTAATGGGAGAAAATACTAGTGGAGTTTTGTATTCTTTTTACTGCATTGGTTTCCGCATAGAATATTTTCTCTCATCTCGTGGTTTATTCATAATTTTGGAAGTAACTGGGCCGAATGGATGAAATGCATTTCAATAACGTTCCTATATGTATTTCCATGTGTTACAAGTATGGGACGAGTGAAAAAACGTGAAAAGGAATAAAGCTAAAATATTACGAGGCAATATATTTCCTAGGGTAGGTTCAAAATTGGAAAGGACTAGGTTACTAAAAAATATTTCTCTTTTTTTCAATTACAGATCACATCCGAGAATTCACCTGTGGGAAAAGATACTACCGTACTTTTTACCAGGATCCCCGAAGAGGTGTGCTCTACATCGGTGCTATGTAAGTTAATATAATTTTTTTTCCAACATTTTTTTGCATTTGTAAATTTTTCATAAAATACCGTCTCCTCTCTCTACTGAACATTGCCTAATGGAAAACATTGGGATTTTATATCGTACCTCTGTGGCACATACTGAAAAATATTGGATTTTTATTTTTAGTCTTGAAAATATAAACTAGCTTTGGAATAAAGAGGAGTGAAGGATTTTTAAAACATTGGATTTTTTGGGGGTGCTAAAGCCTTCTGGACCATGGGGCTACAACCCCTGTACTAAATTTAGTATTCCAATTAAATATGTAGGTTTATATTTTTGTTAGTAGGGAAAAGTTGCTTTAAGCTGGAAGAAACATCCGTCCAGGCTAATATTATTAGGTAGTGGACCTAATCAGATTAGTAGCTTGTTCTGAGCTTGATTACGATCTCAGTTGAGAAGATGAACTCAAGTGAAATGAAACCAACGCGAGGTTGGTATTCAGCCAGGGTAGTATGGAAACAGTGCAAAAGGCTAAGGGAGTCTGCAACATTTCATACTTATAAAATATCATATGTGATTTATAATACAAATGCATTTATCATTGTTTACGAGCTTACGCAATCCCCTATACATACTTTGTTACATCGCATCGTCCCTACAATGACGTGATAGAGATGATTAAAAATATACATTACAGCTATTGCAGTAGTATTTCCGAGTCAGTGAGGATCCCAGGAACTTTGACTATATGTAAATAATTTCACATCCAGATCCTTTCCAAGGTATAATCAGATTGAGTGTGTTAATTGGAAAAGCTCATTTTGAGCCAATGCCTTCATTAAATCTGTAAATGTATTTGTGTTCGGAATTTCTGTGGTTATTGCAAACATATTTTATTTTCTCTCTGTAGTCAATAAAATCTTATAATTATCCATGATTTCTCATCATTTACATATTTGAGAGGAAGAGAAGGAGAGAAAGTCTGGAGGAGAAAGCGTAGTAGTGGTTTTGTAGGGAAAAATAATTAATAACTCAAACCTTCCCATTTATCTCCCCCAAATGAACTCTTCCTTGTCAAGCTTTGCAATTGTGGGTACGGAGGAGATATAACTTTCCGTGCTATTCTATGAAATTGCTACGCATACAAATATGCATGAAATCCCATATAATTTCCACATATGCTATTACACGTAATGAGTGAGTGTAATGTGTACATTCCCCCTATATATTTTACCTTCATATTATATTCCTATGTAGATGAATAATAGGGGGCTTTTTCCTCGTCATACACATTTCCCTTGATTTCCATATTTAATTTAGGAAATGAAACTATGGGAGTTTATTGACACAAGATTTTGGATTTGCACAAGATAAAGATGGAGAGAGAGAGAGCATAAGGGAGAAAGCTTTTCTCTCTTTACTTGTCCCTCCTCTCTCGCTCTCTCTCTCTCGCTCAGTCCTGGGCAAATATCAAACAAATTGTCGTGAGGAATAGAGATGATATAAAATAATATATTAAGTTGCTCCGAGACTCCTTAGCTTATGCTTAGCTTTCTATCCAAACACTATAAATAGCACATGTTGTATAAACCTTTGGAACTATAAATACTCCTACTACATAAGCAATACAAAGGAGGATAATGTTGAGGGAATCCGTAGGATTACATTATCCCTTGCAAGAGAGAGAGAGAGAGAATAGTCTACTCTCTGGATGTATACTAAGAAAAGAGAAGGGCTTGAGTGGAAATTCATAGGGCAACTAATGGATTTCGGATATTGCAAACTGATCGAGAGACAGAAGAGACGGAGGAAAGCTTTTATCTTTTTGGAACTGGTGAGCTTGTGTGTTTGTGTTTACCCAATGTGGGAGAGATTGGTGAGTTTGCTAAACTTAGAGACGGTGGGTTCGGAAGAGGAAAAGAGAAGTGATATTTGTACGATGTTGTAGTAGTAGTCGTCCTCGTCGTAGTTAGTAGTACTAGGAAAACCATTCAACTTTTTCTTCTCTCTGTAATTGTATCCACAGTTATCTCTCTCAAGGATATCCTCCCTACGTTGTAGAGATACATACTAAAAGTAGAGAGGCTTTGTAACAAAACTCACTTCTCTAACAACTTTTTCCTTGGAGGGGTGAAATTGAAAATCGTACGCGTATGTATTTGCCCTTAACCCTTTAGAATTGGAAATAGTCTCTGATTTTACTCACTCTGGAAATCTTCCCCTTCCTTCAATAATTCCACCCATGCTATTTATATACATTGCATTGATTATGTCCACATATAAAGGTTCCCTTTAAAATCACACTTTCATCTCCCTCCTTACTCTCGATAGTAGTGAGAGGAGCATTGATTAAAAGCTTTTTTCACTCCAAGCCTTAAGAAAAATTTTGAATTTTTCCTTGAAACTCGCAAGTTTTAGGGAGAAAATGTTATATTAGAAATTCATGTGCAGCAAAACCAGCTTGCCAAGAATTATAGACAACTTGTGGAAAAGGCCTTACATATTCCATATGGTTGATGCTGGGGTAAGAAGTAGGGATTTTGCTGGAGGACACTGCCCACATATTTTGTTGGTAGGATTTACGGCTGGAAAATGTTTATTGTAGATTATGAGGGGCAAACCTTGTGCAATTAGAGCATTATTATCAAGAGAAATTGAACGGGTAGTGTTGAATTTGAGGGTGATGGAAGTACATATGGTGAAACTCATTACTAATGTGGGTGTATGTGAATTGTGGAATTATGTAGATAAAATAAGGGTTGAGCGTCTTTTTGCCTCTCTCCGGAGGGAAAAAGATGAGAGCTTTGGTGTTGGCAAAGTAGTAACAATTCATTATTTTGAGAGTAATTACCAAAGTGATTTGGCATGTTTACGGAGTTAGAGGTGGGTGGGTAAGAAAAGGCTGGATATACAATAGTAAAGGCTAGTAGGAAGCTTGTGGGAGGAAAAATAGTAATGTCGTTAATCCCCGTTAAAACACTCTTAAGAGTATAGCTCGAGAAAACATTTACTTTTATGGCTTTTCTCTCTCTCTCTCTCTCTCACTCTCTACTCCGCTTCCTAACTCTTGTCTTCACTTTTTCCTACCAACTTTTACCTCTCTCAAATCCTCCTCTCTTCTTATACATATAAAACCGAGTTTGGGCTCCAAGTACGTAGCTAAATATAAGAGCTATTTACATTTACAAATAAATTTCCAATTCTCCTGAGGTAAATGTTCAGGGATGACTTGGCTTTAAGGAGGAACGAGAAAATGTATCTTTACAATTGCTACTTTACTTTTTTCTCTTCTTGTATAAGTTTCTCTGGAAAAACTTTTCCCCACTTTATTTCTCTCTGGCACAAATTCCCTGCTATACTACTTTTCCATCAAGGATCTGTATACTCATTAGTAGGATTTTGTCTCTAGGAAAAAAAATTCCTAACTTTGTTTTGTTCTGTAGGGAGAGAAAAATGTTACGATTTTATGAGAAAAGGATTGATTTTTTTTTCTATCAAAATCTATAAGGAGCGTGTCACATCTGCGAGTATAATTTTTTGTACGTGGACTTTCCCTCCTGGCATGGATTACACACACTATTATTTTTTACTATATGTTGTAGTAGGATTTATTGCAATTATAATATGCATCTGAGAATTACAATGTATCCGACAAAATTACACCACCCTCATAAGTGTCTGTGGAAAAATGATTAAAACTGAGATTAAATGAAAAATTACTCCAAGGAATTGTTCACTTGACATGTGAAAAGACAAGTGTACGTATTTGTGCATGTAAGTGTATGTGTGTGTGTATGTGTAAAAGGATAAGTGTAGAAATGAAAAAGGCAACGTTTAGTTTTTCAACGTCAATGTTCCGTACAAACAAGAGCAAAGTGACAGAACACAAATATGGTGATTTTACTCATGACATGCGGGCCCATTGAGCTTGTGAATATTGAAATGTTTTCAAAGAGTGAATATTTTACATGTGAGTTTTTGGAGAAGAGAGAGAGAGAGAGAAAGAGAGATGAGTGGAAACAGAAGAGCAATATTCACTATATGAAAATACACAGTTGACTTTAAGCCTGACGATGGGAGGTTTCTTCAATGGATTACATGGCTCATAGTGGCTTTAATTATTGCTTTCATGACAAGAGTGGAGAGAGAGAGAGAGGGCGAGGGAAAGAGAAAATATATTGCTTGTGTCACTCAGTCCGTTCAGGGTCCATGTACGCACGCTTATTTCCACTAAATTCTCTTTCCGTGAGCGGAATATCTTCCCTGTGCTTATGCACTATTTACTATGTTAAAGTGTGCAAGGGAGAGAAAAGTTGCTATCTTATCTTTAGCAAATGCATTTTTTCATTTGAAAGATTTTTAACGATGATTTAGCATATAGAAAAAAATCAAGTAAAAATGTTCTATTAAATAGCATTGATATGTAAAAAGGAGAGTAAAGTGCTTTTTTCCCTTTATGAAATGAATAGGAAATGATTGGGATGTTATCAGAGCCACAATATGGTTATGGAAGGAACAATGGTCATAAAGGGAAAAAGTCAAAAGTCGATGGAATAATCAAGTGGACGAGTGATTTCAAGCTGACAGTCAGCCAAGCATTGAATGAGCAAGCCATAATAGTTGGGGCTAAGTAAACATGACAAATATTTGAATACACACACACTCACTCACTCGCTTCTATCCAAATACAAATAACCCAAAAGGTTGCATGGGAAAAGTTTCTTGAAAATATTATCACTCGCATTATTACTCATTGTGATTGTCCTGTGTGGTCGATGGAACTCCATATATAATATTGAATGATTATTTTCCCCCATAGAAATCCTTTACCTTTCCCTAATACCCGATGGATTCATAAAATTCCCTTATCTATTTCCCTGGGTTTTTTCTATGCATATATTGTATACTTATATGGAAACAAAAAAAAGATAGGACCAATTATTTTTATTTGCGTATGAAAAGGTATAATATTTACGGGGATTGTGAGTAAAGGAGAAAAAGGTAGAGGGAGAGAGGAAAAAGAGAGCATGTACATTTGCTGGTCTCAATTTTTTACGATAAGGTGCGTAATTTATGCGCAATGATCACATCTCCTCTCTTAAAGCTCATCATTAATTCACTCCTTACCTGCCATTATATTCCATTGCATTATGTGCCTCTCGGCTCATACAATTCCTAACCAACGCACGTATAAATGCTCAAGTATTATTTCCACTAGTACTACTGGAACCATTAGAAAAAGTTTCCTTCACGTGACTAATATGTAGATGTGTAATTTACTATGGGGAATAAAATAGCACGGAATATACATAAAATAGTTTTTAGCATATGTACATTTTTCCCTCCTTTTACGAATACGTTTTTTTTTCTACGTGATATCCTGTAAATGGTGAGAAAACATGGATATAATTTGGTAGGAATGGGAATTTTTTTCAATTATAATAATTTCAATGAATTTTTGTGTGCTAAAAATAAGTGTTTGTGTATGAATAATTTAAGGCTTAAAATTCCAGGGTTTAGTGCAATTATTTGGTGCCAAAGGGATAAGAATTGGGAGATTTTTAGTATGTATGAAAATGCCTGCTATTTAATTCCTATGTTGTGCTTTGGCATTAAAGGATTTATAGTCTGTGAGTTAAATCCTAATAATCTAATGCTAATGATTTGTGAGCCATAAATTGTGCATAGGGTATGTTTTGGAATTCCTTAATTTCTGCTACTACTGCCATTTCCCTCACATATATCAAATACCTACCTGCTCTTCATATAAGCTGAGCTGGTATAGAAGAGGAAAAACATAGGAATTTGTATTGGGAATTTATGAGGAGTTTACAAGGTTTTGGTATTAGAGACCAGTAGAAAAATTCTCTCTCCCCCTACGGCTATACCTTACACGCTTGTAAGAGCTTTAATTCACAATTGTTTATCAGCTCCCTATAAAAATCCCTTTGAAGCTCCAGACTCTCTTTGGCTAAGGTTGTTTTTTCAGTTCATCAAAAATAGCATGGAGTACATAGGAAAAGGGATAGAATTTCCAAAGGCGTAATATTCCTCTCTCAGATTCTCCGCTACGGTCCCATGGCAAAAGAGAAAATTCAATCGAATGAATATTTCATACAATGTTTTACGTTCCATTGAATGGGGAAGCTAAAATTTTAGGCGTGAAATTCAATTTAAACTGGAAGCCCTTCCTGGATCCTATTTAAAACATTTATGTACATATCATTTAGTATTCCAATGTATTTTGTTTGTTGACTTTCATATGCAAAGTCCTCTCTTATTTCCTACCGTCTACATACAATACAATGCTAAAATTCTACATTTCCTTTTGGTTAGTTAGCCTTGAAGCCCCAATACAGAGCACTGGAGCTTGGAACTCGTGGTGAGTTGGGAGGGAACAAAAAGTTTGTGTTTTTTTTCAACTTGTGTTTCCACAATTTCCATTGGCAGCTCCTCAAAAAAAATTATGGAAAAAATATATCAAATTGTAATTTTCAATGTTATTTGTTATTCTTGAGAGAGTGACAGTAGAGTGAGGAAATTTCTGATAATTTTATCCATATGCTTTTTTCCCTTGCCCTGGAAAATCTCACTGTAGGGAGAAAGTTGCATCGTTGCGGATTGCGTGCATAGGAGAAATATTGATTTTTCCCAGAGCTAGTTTCTAGGGAGGGATAGGGATGAATAAGAATATATAGGGATGTTTTGCATAAAATATGAACTATGGTTTCTATTGATTTTGATGATATTTTTCTCCTATGATATGTACACATATGTATGTATTTGTGGTGATAAGTTCAAATTATAGGATCCATTTAAATTTAAGGAGAGAGGGAAAAAAGTTGCTCTTCATCACGCACTGTGGTTAAAGACAATGGGTTGAGGCTATAAATGTAATAAATTATATTGAAAGGAATTTTGCTTTTGAGTACTCACACACAAACACACACACACACACTCAAGCATGTTGATAAAATACATATGCATAACTAAAGATCATTGAAGGTTGAAGAATTTCGAGTAAATACACTCTTGAGCTTGAATAATCATTAAGAATGGGTATATTTTGAGCACGCGTACTGTTTCTACTAGAGATCATTTTCTTATAGGAATTTCCTATGTCTCTATATATAATTATATGAGATTTTCCTATCCTAGGATTGTGGTTGTTGTGGGGATAAAAACATATGTGCATATTATATTTCTTTAATTATTGTTGTTGTCGCTGGAGTAAAGGGTTTTTTCTCGGAACAGTGACAGCTCTGAGGAAAAGGATTGGAAGACGCTCCTTATTTGGGCCCTGTGGCTTTTTCTAAGCCTTTATAGGCCTAAGCTCTCCTCATGACATGCTGATTTTTCCTTCCTTTGTTTTTCGAGCACCTCGTTAGCAGCATTAAAATCTCGTTAATTAGTCGATGATAGGGAGAGAGAGGGAGAACACACCCTCTATGTTTATAACACATGCTTTTAGCATAAGGTTCCTTATTATCCTGGGAGCAGATTTATGTAGATGCTTTTCTCATAACTTCATAAATAACTTTGAGGGTTTTATGTCTAGCCTCTCCGCTTGGGCTCTTTTTCAGACTCCTTTCCTTATTTCCTTGCTTGATGATGCGAAGAATGGACTTTTTCTTTTTCAGAGCCACACAACAACACAACAATCATTAGTATTCATAGGGACGGAGGGTAATCATGGGAGAGTTTGTGTTTTGCTTCCTAAAATGACTAAAGTGATTCCTTTTGTTTTTGATTCCCATGGTGGTTTAATTTGTTCATTGGCAAGAGAGCCGAGTCCATTCAGCAGAAGTAATGATGACTTTGACTGGTAAAGCAAAAGTATTGTTTGTTTTGATGTTAATGTTCGTTCTCTCTGCAAGAGAGAGAAAGAGGACTGGCTCCGTGGGTGCATTGGCACTCATTACAAATGCACTTTGATGCATGCCGATGCACTTGCATTTCTCAAACGCCTTTGCACACATTGTAATGCATATGTATAGCCAGGACAAGAACTTTGTCCTTTCCAGGTTTCCTCCTTCCCTCCTATTATACCAAATCAGGTTTTCCAGTGCAGTGGTAATATTTTTCCAGAAATGCTATTACGTGAACAAGGAGGGAGCGAAGCACTTGAACTTGAATATGTATGTACCTACGTGCATTTAACATTAGAGTCCTCATTAGATAGAAATACTTGTGTAGAATGAAGCTCGCTTTTTGTCAACCGCCTTTGACGTTTTCCCGGTTCGTTATCTATTCCTATGATGGAAAATAGTGAAAATCATTTGTAAAAATGTATCCATACATTTACATAAAATTTAGTGGTAGCACATTTCTTGGCAGAAATGTACATGTTTTTTCATTGCAATGTATGGAAATTCAAAAGTGAGGAAAAATATCAATAGAAATAAATTTATGGGATCTTGAATTTTTTTTTACAATGTGTAAGAAAAGATTTCCATGAATGGTTCCACTGGAGTTTAAGAAAGGAAAGTGAGATTTTTTTGTGTGCTGTTATTG